>PVKS010007629.1:0-72018 GCA_004027875.1 Aplodontia rufa | reverse complement strand
AATAACTTAGTAAGGAGAGGTGTTAGTTCCTCCTCAAAAGTGTGGTAAAAGTCAGCGGAGAAGCCCTCCGGTCCTGGGCTTTTCTTCTTTGGTAGACTTTTAATTGCAGACTGGATTTCAGTGTCTGTGATTGGGCCATTTAGGACTTCAATATCCTCCTGATTTAATTTAGGGATGCTGTAAGTGTCTAGAAATTTATTTGAAAAAATAAACAAGATAGATAGGCCCCTAGCGAATCTAACCAAAAAAAGGAGAGAACTGAGGCAAATCAACAAAATCTCCAATGAAAAGGGAACGATCACCACCAACCCCATGGAAATCCAACAAATTATAAGATCATATTTTGAAAACCTATACTCCTCCAAATTTGATAACTTGGAAGTAAAGATTTTTTTAAAATCACACAAGACAATGTTCAACCAATGTACTAGCCACAGAAATGTACTGACTTTAATATCAATTATGTTCCTACTCCCACATAGCCACAGAAAATTTGCTCATGAATATACAAGCAAATTGGTGTCACCTTTAAAATACTTCTCTGAATATCCATGTTCTTCTACAAGGAAAATATATTTTGTTTATATTCAATAGAATAGTTTCATATGAATACACTTTTCTCCCAAGTCATTTTCTTATTAAAAAAAAAATCCTTGCTACAATGCTTATTCCTAATTATTTTCTCTCAGGTGCTATCTGATTCACATTCTCATAATGAATACTGAAAAAAATCTGATACTCTTCATACATTTTTATTTGGAAATAAAGTAACTCTTGCTAACAACAGTGATTCTGAATTTCTATAATTCCTTTGTAATACATTTTCTAGGGCATGTAATTAGAGGCCTTCCTTCCTTCCTTCTTTCCTCTTTCTTTCAGTAGGAGAATCCTTTGCTAAGTGAAGTCTCATGATGAACTTCAAAGTGCAGTAGGTGCAGATTTTTCTCTCCTGGCCTCTACCCTATCTCTCCTCCATCCCTACCTCCTACACAGAGGTTCTCAAGAAAGTGACTTTAAAATGCTGGACTCTAAATAACTATAACTGGAGTTTTTTGAGTTTAGAAACTTTAATCTGAGTCCTTCAACATAAAGAATTTCTTGATGTTTCAAACATTTTGAGTATCCTTGCTATTTTGGGTTGTGTTTAACTTCTGGTGCCCTGTAGACACCCACATGCAACCAACCTGTAAGGGGAAAGGGTTACAACAGAAGGTGAGCCTCTTCCTGTCCCCTAGCTGGCATTCAAAGGATGTCTTTTCAAGTACAGCAGAAGGTATCACATGTGTCTGCTGGTCTTGTCCATGCGTCCAGATGCCAATCCCTAAAGCACGAGCGCTCCAGTTGAGAGCAGGAATAAGGAACAAGAAGGATTTGGTTCCATCACTTCCCAAAGGACAACATTTGCCTTTGCTGTGATGCCTGTTTCATCTCCAGAACCAGGTAAGAGAAGGTAACAGCAAATCACTTTTGAAAGAAGGCAGGCAATCCCACACTCGGAGGAGATTCTGTGATCTTACTTTTGGAATCCAGCACAACAGAATTTGGCTCAGGAAGATTTTGCTCACAGGCAGGCAGGGTGGAGCTAAAACCTCCAGGTGTCTGTTCCAGGTTTTCAGCATGCCTGCCAGAGCTCCGATGTCCCTAGGCCGCAAGAAATAGTCCTTACCAACCTGTGTGTTTTTAGCATACTGAAAATATTACTTGAGTCCGTGAACGAATAGATAGGCACAAAGTCAAGAGTGTGGTGTTAATCTCTTAATAAAACAATGTGATTAAATTAGCCTTTAAATTTCAGTCTCTGTATTGTCTCTTATCTCTCTTCCTATCTCACTCTCTCTCTCTCTTTTATTGGCCAAGATCAAGAAACCCATATGTCCAATCTTGATTCACAAATGTCAATTTCCTGAGTTTGAGAGGGCAAGTCATGTGTGCCTACTCTTCAAACAAGTACCTAAATACCATAAATTATCTCCAAATCTAAGATACCTCGCATTAAATTCCAATCACTCGGGCTTAATGAATTACAATGGCTGCAGAACTTCTTCTGAGGAGAATTTGACACAAGCCTATGCTTTCTGTTGGAATGAAGATTTTTTTACTACATGTTTTAGGAACCTAGGAGGGATCACTATTCGTGGAGAAAACCTAGAGTCTTCCACTCAACAAAACAAATAGAACTAATACCCTAAAATAAAAGATTTAGAAACCTGCACCCAAAGGAGACTGTGACTTGCAGATAAATGCACAGTGTCATAGGGCTGTGTTCCTGCTATAGAAAACAATGTTATAGAATGCCTGGTATCATTTACTATAAACAGTAGTTCAATTTTAAAAAAGTCATTACTATGAATAGTTTTGTAAAGAACATTCTTCTTTCTGTTCATTTTGAACAGAGCTAACTAAATAACTGCGTAGGCATGAAATTTATGTGGAAGTAGGAATGAGCGCTCCTTCAGACAAATGCAGGGTCATTTGATTTATTTACTGCTTCAGGGAACAGAACCATGAAGGAGTTAATGCTCATCCTTGGAAAGTGCCTTTATTCCCAAAGGGAAAATAGGCAATGGAGGGGGCGGGGTGGGGGACCTGGCTGCCTGAGTGATGAGAAAACTCACCAGGCTGAGAACCTCTGAGATCTGACATGGTAGCATCTGTTAACTAAGAGCAGGATGACTGGGAACTTCTGTGAAAGTGTGTGTTGAGAATATAAATAGCGGGATACTATAATTTATTACAATCACATTGTATAAAACAGAAACAAAAGAAATGCTTCGTGACCGAAAGCTGAGAATGTTCCTATATCAATTTTAATATGGAGAAATGGTTCCAAAACTGACCTATAAATCAGAAAAGGGAACTTAACACCAGTCTGACCGTGTCCACCTAAAATATAATACACAGACCTCCTTTCTGTGTCCTTTTTGTGAGCACAGAGCAAGTTAGAAGCATCCAAGTACCAAAGCCACACACAGCTTTAGCAGTGGGCAAAGTATCGGAAAACTTGGTTTCACGGAGTGGTCCCTGCCCCCAATAGTGGCCTGTCACTCAGCACCATACAAATAATTTTATGACACCTTAGTTCCAGTCATGAAGATGTGGGGGGACCTTAGGTGCTTTAGTACAGTCACTGGCCTGATCTGATAACAAGTTAGTCCTTACAACAAACTACAGAAAGAAAATCCTTCGGGAGGCTGTAACAGGCACAAGAAGGTCAAAGGCATACCTTCCCTACAGCCATATATGGCCTGAGGGCCACTGGGCACTTTTTTTTTAAGAAACAGATGAATGTTCTGGTATGAGCATGCTCCTAGAATCCAGTGACGTTCTAACTCAGGGTGGTCTGTAAATATTCTAAATCTTTGCTTACTATATAAAATTACAAGAAATTGTTATCTTGCATCACTCACAGGCACTAGAGTTCTTAAGCTACGCAAACCCTGCTAAGCAGATCACTCTCTAAAAACACAAGAGGGTTTGCTTGCTTTCTGTCTTTGGTTTTCCCCGCTTTCAGACTGTCACTGTCTTTGGACTCTATGTATTCTGGTTTATATAAGAAGCGTAACTTGTTAGGCTTATAAGTCGTTTATTACGGAGCTTTTGCTTTGAGATGCGTGGGGAGATCAGTTTTCTGCAGGCAGTTTGAACTTGCTCTCTCGGACTACTTTGCTTTTCTCTCTGGCTTCACGTTGGGTTTGCCTCACTTTTAAAAAGGAGATTTCTCTTCCTTTACCTACTTTGATCTTTCATCTACATCACCCCCAAGTGCAGAGGACAATCTCAGACGAATAAGGAAAGGATGAAGACATTTAAAACATACCCCAGTTACCCAGGGAGAGAAAAAAAAAAAAGACATGATAGGTGGGGAGGATCGGACCCGTTCTAAAGTGAATGTATGTGTACGTGAAAACTGGAATCTTGTCAGAGCCGTATTATTGCTTATGTTGGTTATTATTTTCTCATGTCTGTGGTCTAATTAATTGTATTACTTCTAACTCGATGACGAGATATGAACCACAGTGCTGAATTAATACTGGCACGCATCCCAGTGAGATCAAACTGTTCGTGTCATGTGGCCATCTATTAGAATTCCCTCTCAAATTATTATTATCTGGTTACCAAATGTTGAGAACTGGACCAATGGCTGTCTAGTCCTTCAGTTTCTGAGGAATTAAAATGATTTTCCTGCTTACAGCTGTAATTTTGAGAGGACAACGTTGTACTCCTGTTTTAACACATGTAGCATGGTTTTTGACAAATCAGACGTCTTTCCTCGTGGGATGAGGTTACAATGACATTGCAAAGTAGTTCTCTTGAAAACTTCTAAAACAGATTATGTTCTTAAAAAACTTGATTCTTGACTTTGCATGTTTTAGAACTGCATTCCATTAAACCTGTGTTTGAAGTTACTAGGATTTGCTAAAATATTTGATAATGCCTAAGCAGATAAGAGATTATATGCTTTATGTATATAGTGGAAGGATTTGTTCCAGCTTGGTTACAGGGTATTAATTGGCCACCTACAGTGAGCACTGTTTAATATTTTGCCCCCTCCACTTGGCCTCACTCCTTTCTCACTGCTTTTCAGGCAGAAGATCATGTACATAGCCACTGAACTAAATTTGCTAACTTTCTGGAACACATTTAAACAATGTGAGCTACTTGTGTCGTATTACATTAACTTCACTTCTAATGACAAGTTGTATATATCTGTAATAAATAGCCCCTCAGGGATCAGATCAAGATTAAGGGAGAGAAAGTACACTGCTGTAGTTAAGTAATTTACAATATCTCAGTAAATGCTTGCAAGGAAATGTTTGCCTCAGTAGAGCTCATAACAGTCCTGGTAGACACTGGTGAGCGTAGGATGCTAAATCCTCCGTGGAAAGTTTTAATCATTTGACTTCCAGTTTTTATAAAAGCAACCTTTACACTCTGTAGTGTTTGACACTGTAGTGTCCACAATCTCATAGAAGGTTTATGGCAGGACATTGCCTGCTTTAGACAGCTGCACATGGGCACAGGGCAATGGGAGGACAGAAGAAAGGATCTGCTGGGTGGAGAAAATTCAGCAGTGGTCATGAAGTTGGGAAGAGAACCTTCCTTGAGTTGAAAAACTGCTCCTGACATGCTCATTCCAAATCAAAGCCTTTTTATTTAAACAGAATAACCTATAGAAGAAAAAAAATCCAAAAAAATTTCTGGGGGGGTTGCTAACACAGTCAAGTTGAACAGTTAGGTCTCATTAACCAGGACAAGTACAAGGTTGTGTTAACAGTCTATGAAGAAAAGCCTGGAAGACTGGCCCCTTCATGAATGTGGAATTAAAATAGTCCACAGAATCTGGTGAGTCATAAACACAGGGCCTCCTCAGACTCACTCACAGGCATGGAACCCACATATCACAGGATTTCAAGTTTTACCTTCCTTGGTTCAGTTTTCTGTCGCATTCCAAATCTGCATTTAAGCACTGAGTCGCCGCTGGATGATTAGTGTTTGAATGACATCTGGAGAATCTTGGTGCGCAGCTTGGACAGTTCTCGCCTACCTCTATGGCGAGTCATTGGCAGCGATGTCCTGTGAAACCAGAACACTCAACTCGGTCTTGTCTCTTGGGGAAGTTGGGAGAGAGGTGATTTTCATCACTCTACTTCAGAAGGTTTATAAGGAAGGGAAGTGCTAAGCAGCTCCCTGCCTCTGCTGAAGTTTCTCCTCGTGCAACTTCATGCTCACTAGTAGAATTTGAAGTGAATGGAATATCAAATGCATTCTTGGGGCTGGAGCGGTGGCTCAGTGGTTATAGCACTTGACTGGCATGTGCGAAGACGTGGGTTCAAACCCAAGCACCACATGCACAGCAAAGTGTTGGAGCAACGAAAGCCACATGAGAAACTAAATCAAATTGATTCTCTCTTTCTTTCTCTCTCTCTCACTGTCCCTCTCTCTTTAAAAAAAAAATGCATTCTTAAACAAAAACTCAAAAATTGATTTAAATTCCTTTAAAATCATCCAAAAAAAAAAAAGGTTACAGCGGGAATGTTATCCACAGCCTCCGATGCAATGGGAGGTCCTGTGCACTGTTATCACTTAGCCTCACCTGGCAGAGGGACATAGAGCTTTCCTGGTCTACTGCAGTATCACAAGGTGACCAGGGTGACCTGGGGCCTTCAGGTGGACTTTTGCGTCTCCTCCTTTTGAGTGTCCGCCCAGGGAAGGTCCAATAGGAGGCATTCCAGGAGAGCCACCTCCGGTTCAGGAGCTGAGAACTGGAGCAGCGAGCGTGATCTTCACCTGATGCAGATGTGTGATGGACGGACCTTGCTCTCTTCCCAAGATGACTGGAGAGGTCTGGGTTCCCACGAAGGGGCCCTGTGGCTGCCCTCCGCTAAGAGGTCCTGAATTCCCATCTGCCCCACCTTCCAATCTCACGCTCTCTGCTCTTTCCAATAGGTAGCAACCTGGAAAAGAGTTTTAATCCATCCATATCTCTTCCCAGTTTTCTCACTCTGGTTCCAGGGGATTCTCATAAAAGCAGCTTTCTGGCTTGGAGGAACTATCCCTACCCGGACATTTTTGTTCTGCCTTGATGGCAGGTACTAAAGTCTTTAGGGAATTAAGCTTTGAGTAATCAAATCCACAGAAATCAGCAACCTGTTCCTTCTGCCCTGAAAACCAGTTATTGCTCCCAACAGATGCATCACTGATTAACTTCTTTATTAAGAGTTTAACTCTAATTATTCTATCTTTGCATTAACTTTATAAATATAAAGTAATTATTCTCATTTTCCATCATTTATGAGCTTCCTTTGTAGAAAGCAATACAAGGAAGTTTATGCAAACTAGTGAAAATCGATCTATTTTTTCACACATTTTTTATTAGATTTGGGGGGGGTCTTTGGTAACTTTAAGACATACCAAAAAATTATCTTTAAGACATCAACTCATCTTCAAAGAAGACATGAAGACCTTTATATATCACTCTAAACTTAAAAACAAGTTTATACCAAGTAAAGTTTTGTGAAGCAGGATAGTTCAGTCTCTCGACAATCGCAAGGGGCTGCAGATAACTCATCTGACAAACATAAATGCCTCGTTTATTCCTTTTTTCTAGTTTGTACAATTAAGCTCCAACTGTTAGTCTTCCCATCTCTTGTTTTCAAAATTAAGATCAGAACTGTAATGTAAATTCTAAAGTTTTTGAAAATGCAAAACAAACCTCAGGACTCCCAACTTGATACTTCTATGTTGTCATTTCTGGTTCCGGCTTTGGCTTTATGTCACATTTCCCAGAGGAGCAGGTCATTTCTATACAGAGAAACTATTTTTAACTAAATCAGTTTTAAAAATTGAATCAAGCTCTGTGATTTTTTCAGGGTTTATTTATTAATTAATTTTTTAAGAGAGAAGGACAGTGAGAGAGAGAGAGAGAATTAATTTTTATTGAGCTTTTCACATGGCTTTCGTTGCTCTGACACTTAATTGTGTACATGGGTGCTGGGGTTTGAACCTGTGTACTCATGCATGCCGAGCAAGCACCAAGCCACTGCTCCAGCCCCAATTCATTTGTTTTTAAATATGCCTGATGAGTCTTTTTTTTTCTCCTCCAGTAGTCAACAAGGTTTTCAATGCTATAAAGAAATGACATCTTCAATATTTGACAACATGAATAGCTCTGGGAGAGCTGACAATTTGTTCCCAGTTAGTGATATGCAGAGAATAATGACAACCGTTCAGCCCCTCTTGAGCATCGTACGTCTCTGGCAGTTCTTAAGCTGAGCGTGGTTGCAGAGTTACATGTTGTACTAGAGCCAAGCCTTATTTCTAGTCCTAAAGCTTTCTTTTGCCGTTGAGTAAGACACTTACCCGTTCTCCTTTCATTTTCCTTGGTGTGAGAAGATACGATAATCATTTTCCTTCCTGCAGTGGTGTTGGGGGACAATATTTGGTTGAAGGTTGGAAAGTATGTTGACGATCATAAGATAGCAGTCTTCATGCTCTGATGGCTGAACACCCACTGAAATGCCCCAAAAGAACACACCTAAAATAATTTTGGTATATTAGCCAGAATTCTGGTGATTATTATCCTTTGAGGGTGTGTGTAAAAATGCTAGCTTCTTGAAAGACCTAACACATTTGCTATCATAGAGGTAGATTCCCCCCCACCCCCACTCAAAACTTCTCTACCGCTAGATCTCTGGAGAGGGAAACTTAAAACAGGTTACAATATTGAAGAAGTGACAAAGCATAACTTTTGTAAGTTTCTAAGTTATATGGTTTATAAATTGGGATGCAGCCAACTATAAGGATATATGATATTTTCATGTCATTGTAGCTTTTTAACTTTAGTCTTCATGGAAGCCGGATTTTTCCATGTTCTCAGAGGCTTCATTTCTTTTTTTCATGCCCACCCTGGGATGCCAGTACAAACAGGGAGTCCCCTTGGCCTCAAAGGGAGCTTTGTGCTTAGATTCGTTATTTTGGACACAGAACAAACTGAAGAAAGGGACATGAAGTTCTAAATTCCACCTGATTTAGTTGACCTATCATCTACACATATTTCTCTAAAAGGCTCTATTTTTTAATTATTTTATTTTATCATAACAGCCAAAAAGAAAAAAAAAATGAATGTCTCACTGTATACCCAATGGATGATATTTTGTGCCCAGGCAAGTATAAATTCAAGTTTCTAGGGGGCTGTGTACACACCAGACATAATGGTTGTGTACATTTCAAAAACGTGTCCAATCTTTGTTGTTTTCCCTTTGAAATTTCAATGAAAATAGTCTTAGAGTTGTATCAAGTGCAACCAAAATAAAACAAAATAAATTGCAAGCCTACCACGAATTCAAGAATTATGCGGACACCATCTAAGTTACTTTAACGTAAGATATAAATCCAGAGATTTCTCATGCCATCATTTTGTAAATAATTACAGTTCTGCTGAATCTGTTGTATAAAGTTTACATGGGAGGTTCAGTGCACCCTTGCTCTTGTTTAGAACATTCGGAACCACCAGAGAGCTGTTGATATATGGCCGTGCTGTTTCAGTGCCTAAGACATCGACTGCATAGGAGCACAGTAAACAGGGGGGAATAAAGACAGGTTTGTGCAAGCAGCTTGAAGTGACCTTTCTGGCAGCTGAAATCCATCTTGAGTACATGGTGCTGATGTGGACAGACATGTAAACTTAGTCTTGTTACCACAACTACTAGTTCTACAAATATACTCAGATGCCCAAAATGTACATCACTCTTAGGAAAGTGACTTTAAATGGAGAGGTGTAGCTGAGGAATAGCACAGCAGATAAGATCAAAACCCATACATTACCAAGAAATCTCTGTGATTTGAGTTAACAGAAGTGTTAAAAGCGTGCAGTTAGGTAGATTTAATCCAAAAGGCTATAAAGTTAAGATCCTCTTGATGGCTTATTTAGATAAAGAGGCATAGCTGGATGGCTTTTTAAAAAAGCAATAGAAAAGCATTAGTTGCTTGCTTCTCAGAGTTAAAGCTAGCATAAGAATGGTAATGTCAATGGGCTATACCACTGCATTCCAAGATAAGTGCAGATACACCTACCTAAGAACTTAAGAAATAAAGAGGGCACTTGTGCATTGAATTTGGACAACAAGGCAGAACTTAAACTTGAACACAATATTGAAATCTCTCTTAACCAAAGAGGTCAGCCTGGTCTCAAACCCCAACCCCTCTCTCCTAGCCTGCCTGAGGCTTCCTGGGCAGCACTCACAGGGAAACCCTCTGACTTGGCAAAACAACTTTGGTCCAGCAAAATGACTTTGGCCTGTGTTTCCCTCTAGCCATAGACACACCAATGACATCAATTTTAGTCCCCCGATGTGGCTGATGCTTCAGAGCATTTGGATTTCCTCCTTGTGGATTCAGACAAACCTCTGATGAATGCACTTCTTGTTTCTTTTGAAATGACTCACGCCCTTTCAGGAAATGTTTTAAGCTTATCTTCAGTTATTATTTGTTAAAAATCTTGGAAGATGATTGAACAAACATGGTTATCTCAGCAATTAATAAGAAGCCTGAATTCAGTAGAAATGTTAAACAGAAAACATTTTTTCATGGGTCATGTAAAAAAGGTAGTTTAGAAATAAGGGAGTGTTATGTGGGAGGTTGGAGTGGAGGGGGCATTTATTCCCATGTCTCTGGCTGCCTTGAAATGAGGTTTTTGACTATGTTCCAATCCTCTTATCCACCACCGACCCCTACTCTCTGTTCATCAGTGAAACAGGAGAGACTGGTCCCATTACGACTTAAGAAAAAGATTGGACTTCCAGAAACCAATCTCCTTTTCCTCTCTCTTAGGGGCCTACTGCTAGCGAAAGCATGGTATCTGGTCTGTTCCTACCGGGTTCATGAGATCCCCACCAGCCCTCCACATGGGGCAGCCTCTGCTGTGGATTTACACCTGTGCCAAACTGGGTCAACAGGTCTATTTCTGGGGTTCAGTATTTAAAAGTTATTCTTCAAGCTAGACCTTATAAATAAAATAGGGACATTTTAATACAGCTGTGTCTTAAGCTTGGTTTGTTTTGTTTTGTTTCTATTCGTTGACCAACTTAGTGAGGACAGAGGTTTTCAGGGATGAAAGGGTATTGTTTCTGAGTCTTCTCAAAACCACACAGAGGGGGCTGGAGCAGTGGCTTGGCGGTTACGGCGCTTGCCTGGCATGCACAAGTATGAGAGTTCAAACCCCAGCACCACCTACACAATGAAATGTCCGAGAATGAAAGTCACATGAAAAACTAAATTTAAAAAAAAATTGCTTCTTTCTTTCTTCTTTCTCTCTCTCTTTCTCACTGTCCCCTCTTTCGTAAAAAAATAGAATAAATTAAAAAAGCACACAGAGAACTGAAACCTAATTAAGGCAAACCTTTGGAATGGTAAATTTTAAATAAATTTAAGGCACTTAGGATCTATAACATAGCATGATCCATTTCTAAAATTATTCTGCTAATGCTTACAATTCTTCTAGTAGGTGAGAGAAACTGGGAAAACCATCCTTTAACCAGTTGTCAAAGACAGCTGGAACTGATTAATCAGGCGAGAGTGTTCCACGTAGCTGCCTACCCAGAAAACACCTTTATGTATTTCTCTCTGACTCTGCTTGTCAGATAGCTGAACTGGTAAAGGTTATATGCAGAAAATGACTGGTCCTTTCCTTGCTGTACTTAGATTTATGTTCAAAGAGATGACTTTAACTATTCAAAATAAGTGAATTGTATTTTTTTCTGTTGGGGAATTATAATTATATATAATAGTGGGATTCATTATGCCATATTTGTTTATGTACACAACATAATTTGGTCGATCTCATATCCTAGTACCTTCCCTTTCTCTCCTCTCCTCCCTCCTCAATCTATTTGCTCAACTCTACTGATTTCCCTTCTCCTATTGTTATCATTGTTTTAATTGGAGCATTATAATTGCAAATAAATGCTATTTACATACATTATACACTCACATATATCTGTATGGTGTATGGTGTGTGTGTGTGTGTGTGTGTGTGTGATTCACTGTGGTATATTCATACATGGACATGGCATAGTTTGACAGATTTCATTACCCCGTACTTCCCTATGCCCTCTGAGTCTCCCTCCTTCTCTACCCCTTTCTTTACTCTATTGATCTTCTTCAAACTAAGTAAATTCCTAAGGCAAGTTGCCAATGTGATATTTCCTTTCTTAACTACCCTTTATTTTCTACCTATTTCCAAAGCTATCTTTTCTGGTTTCAAAACAATGCTTTAAAACAGAATAGTTGGTCTGGAGCGGTGGCTCAGCAGTTAAGGCGCTTGTCTGGCATGCATGAGTACATAAGTTCAAACCCCACCACCGTGTACACAACAAAGTGTCCGAGGAATAAAAGTCACATGAAAAACTAAATAAAGATTGCTTCTTTCTCTCTCTCTCTCTCCCCCACTGTCCCCTCTTTCTTAAAAAAAAAAAAAAGCATAGTTGACAATTAAGTGAAGCGTTAGAGACTTGAGAATACAGCCCCTATACATGTGTGTGTGTGCATACATACACCTGTGGTATATTGTTCAGTCATATATGTGTGTGTATACCATCTTTACCAACAGAGAACTTACTATAGTCCTTGCAGGTGCAGAATTCTCTGTTAAGTAGGAAAGAAATACAATAATGGCATAAGCTCCATTTCTGAACTTTAAAGAGCTTATGTTCTCAGAGAAGGCCAAAAGCCTTCAAAAGAAATGATCACTCTGAAACATCTTTTTTTTTTTTTTTTAAAGAGAGAGAGAATCAATTTTATTTAGCTCTTCATGTGGCTTTTGTTGCTGTGACACTTTGTTGTGTGCATGGTGCTGGGGTTTGAACCCACGTACTCATGCATGCCAGGCAAGTGCTGTAACCACCGAGCCACTGCTCCAGTCCCTGAAGCATCTTTGAAACACCCCAATAGACAAAAAGACTTCTAGTGATTGCTATAGGCCCTTAATAATTGGTGTGGAAAGTAAGGGTGCCTAAAATGATAGAGGGATTTATTTTTCTCTCATGTAAAATAAAGTCTAAGGGTACGGGAAGGCCAGGGATGCTTCAGAGGCTCCACAATGTCACTGCACACCAGGGTCCATCTGTTTCTGTTGTATCTTTGTCTGTGCCCTGCTCAAGGTAATCTCATGCTTACAAGATGGTCCTGCGGCTCTAGCCACCATGTCCACCTTCTACAACAGAAGTAAAGAGGAGCAAAAGAACTGCTGGAAGATTGAAAAACACATTTGAAATCTCCATTTATCAATTTCCTCCCACAGGTCATTGGGTTGGCTATGAAGGAGGCTAGAAAATGAAAATTTATATGTGGTTGCATTGCTTGCGTAGGGGTAGAATGTCTATTAGTATCCACGAGAGCAGTTTCTGCTTCAGAAACTTAAGAAAAGTCTGTCAAGTAATGCTTATCAAATGGGAAAAAAATGTGTCAATAACAGAGAAACATGAATTTCAGATAGTTCACATTTCTCGCTATCAATGCAAAATATTCTAATGATCTGCAAGAATACAGGCAGTTAAGATGCACACACGGTACGTGACAAGGAGCAGGGAAGTGAAGACTTCAAACTTCCTGACTATGTTCAGTACCAAAGTACAATCAGAACAACAGCGAAGAAGGTGACGTTGTTTTGGACAAAGAGGGAATGTTCTTTCTACAAAAGCTTGAGAGATTTTCTAAATATAGGCACTTGTTTTTCAGATTAAAAAATGCTCCAGCGCTTAAAGAATTTGCAATGTACCTGGTTTTAAACCTATTTCAAGAAACAAACTAGTCTCCTGAGGCACCTCTACCAAAAAAAATAAGTAAATAAAGTCCCTGAACCCTAAGACACAGCATATGCACTGAGACATTTTATGGCAAATGATAATAATAGCAATTATATTCATACCACCAAATATTCCTATAATATAGGCTGAGTGCTCAGCTCTAAAAGCTTTATATACAATAAGTCTTGGTGGAAGACACGCTAAGATGTCTAAAGAAACTTTTCCACAATACATGAGAATGAGACAATGGGACACATTTCCTAAAGGCATCATTTTGATTCTTCCTTAGCAGTTCTGATCGGAAACCTGAGCACATCTCCTAAATCCGCTGGCAGGTTTGACCTGAGTGATGCAAGCTGGGCTTGATCTTGATTGACACAGCAGTGCAGAATACGCTAGAACTCGATGCAATGTTCCTAAAGCATCTGAGAATCCAGACCTTGGCAACTTTCTTAAAAGCTTGGATTTCCAGGCAGTGTCCATGAAGATCTCTGAGCTACTTAATGAAAGTCCATTCAGTTGTGTCCCCAACGACATCATGATAGCCAATCCATTCCTCATTACCAATGAAGTAAAGCAGAATTGTGTCATAGGTCAGTTTTTATTAAATCCGTATTCCACAGCCATGTTCAAAGACTCAACAAGCAAAGTTAGGCTTAGTCAGTGTAAGATTTCCATTGGCAACACAGCTAAAAATCATCACTGAATGTCTTTCCTTGGCAGCACTGTATCTAACAGTGTGCCGATTGACCATGACGCAGAAAATTAAATCCATAAGGCTACGGTGTCTTTCAGGAGGTTGGTGGACAGGGTGAGATACCATTCTATCAAGCACCACTCTGAAAAATCAAAGCTTTTTCCAAAGTGGTATTCATGCCTGTCTTTTTTTTTTTTTCCGCTCCAAGGCCAAGACTTGCTACAGGAATTGATGCAGGGTCTTTAGTAATTCATCAAAATCACTCATGCCATTAACATTAACTAGCAGGAGTAAATTAACAAAAGTCTGTCATGCAGCCAATCTAACAGCATTAAGGAGATTGTTCCCTAGGTAAGACTTATATGGAGAAGGGATGACAGCAGGAACCATTGGCCACTGTCTGTTCAGTAAACCACAGTGACACAGCCTGGAAAAGAAGAAGCTAGAATGTCTACAACGGATTTTCAAGGTAGAGACGCAGACCAAATCCATAATAGGAGATGAGCAATCTGAAAAATTATTAGTACAGATGCTCTGGACCCTGCGAAATTAACCAGCGTCACCAGCTATAATAGCTTATGCTGATGGTGGCTACAGTGTCAAACCACAGGTCAGCCTTCAGGGGCCCTGTTGTGGAGGAGCAATCTATTGAAGTCATATTCTAGGTAGATGTCAGATACGCTGTCTTCAAGTGGAGAATATCTGGTAATAATACAAAGAGTGCACACATTGTGCACTTATATATTATTTTAATAATATGGAGATAGCATTTATTATGTATATGTACAGTAGTGTGTAGATATATGTGCACAGTGTATTGCATAGTGTATGCATATATGTGCATAGCGCACACACATGTATGTGCATAATGTGTACATATGTGTGTATAGTGTGCACATATATGCGCATATTATGTGCATGTGTGCGTAGTGTGTACATGTGTGTGCATCGTGTGTACACACGTGTGTAGTGTGCACATATGTGTGCAGTGTGTACATGTGTGTGCGTATGTGTACACAGTGTGTGCATGTATGTGCATAGTGTCATGCATATATGTGCGTAGTGTGTGCATATGTGGGCATAGTGCGCACATATGTGTGTAGTTTGTACATATATGTGCATAATATACACTATGCAATGTGCATAGTGTATTGCATAGTGTATATGTGGATAGTGTCTATATTTTTTTTAAAGAGAGAGGGATGGTGAGAGAGAAAGAATCAATTTTATTTAGTTTTTCATGTGGCTTTCGTTGCTCTGACACTTTGTTGTGTGTGTGGTGCTGGGTTCGAACCCGACTTCTTGTGCATGCCAGGTAAGCACAGCAACCGCTAAGCCACCACTCCAGCCCTCTATATTTTTTAAATAAACATGTTACTTACTTTCAAGAGTCAAAACGTCCTAATGTGGGTTTCAGACTAGCCATCATCCTGAATCCATCTGCCCGTTCAGCCTTATCTTTTACGCACTATGATTTTGTCTTATACACTATTTTCATGAGCAGTTTTCCCGGCATGGGTTCTCCATCTAGTCAGACTTGTGTCCTTTTCTTCAAGAGGACACACACACACACACTTTTTTTTTTTTTTAAAGAAAGAGGAACAGTGAGAGAAAGAGAGAGGGAAAGAGAGAAACAACTTTATTTAGTCTTTCACATGGTCTTTGTTGCTACAACACTCAGCTGTGTACTCAGTTTCAGTACATGGTGCTGGGGTTTGAACCCCGGTCCTCGTGCATGCCAGGCAAGCGCCTTAACCCCTGAGCCACTGCTCCAGCCCACACCCACACTCTTGTCAGGACCTTTCTAAAGCTGTCCCTGGCTAGAATTTCCTGCCTTCTTTTCCTCATTTCCTCAAATCCCTCACTTACCACCCGGAAGACTAAGACTCGGAAAATTTCCCTATGCTGATCATGTCCTGCTGTGATCTCTAAAGAAACCCACTGTCATCAGCATTCATCAGCACTAAATCATAAATGATATTGCATTTTTATGTAGCAGCCAGCAGTCTTTTCCCCTCCTCCAAATGAAGTCTAACCCTCACAAGGATGGGGATCCAGACTTAAATTTCTTTTGTACTTTACAGAACACGTAAGATAGAGCTATGCACGTTCTAGCAATCATTTCTCTCAAAACCAAAATTTTTCCCCACATTGGCAGTTTTGCCAATAGCTTTTGCTGTTCTAACAAGACACTTGGTCCTACTACAAGAGTTGATTCAGGTCCTTTAGTAATTCATCAAAATTGCTTGTGCATTAGTGAATTTTAACTAGCAGGAACAAATTTCAGTGTTTTTTATGGTATTTCTCAAAGTATCAGACTTTATTATTACAATGTAGCGCCTACTAACTCCTTGAGAATGGCGGAACAGATATGATTATTTGCATTTTAGAGATAGGAATGTGAAGCTCAGAGATAAACACTTTGTCTAAGGGTATGTAAGTAGTTAGAGGTCAGGCTGGGTGTAGGGCCTGTATTCTCCATTCTCTACATTACTGAGGAATATAATTTGATATAAAATATAATAATTAGTAATATACATCTAGATTTTCTGTACTCAGATTTTGTTGTGAATCAGCAAAGGAAACATTATCAGAGCCAGCATTTTTACGGGAATTGCTGTGTAAAATTGTTTGGCCTCAATAATTCACCGACTGTTCAATTTCCTACTATTTATGGTTTCTTCCCCCTGGTTTACAAATGAAACTCAGAGTCAGTGAGCTTTCAAAGTGAAGCCTCTTGCAGAGTTTAGCTGACTGGTGCCATTTAATAGCATTAAAAGTGCCGCTGATGATTGCTTCTTCTATTCATTTCCACAATACAAACAACGTTATTAAAAGTAAACTGTTAGAGATATGCTTACAAGTGGAGTCTCTCAAATCTTGCCCCACTTTCCTTAATACATAGGCATGAGCAGTCAGTAGGCAGAGGACAGGGGCAGCTGGCTCTCTCAGAATCAGCTGGCTGACTCCTCGTGGTGCTTTGTTGATTACCAAGTACATCTGTGAAAGCCCTTTCTGTTTCCACTGTCAAAGCCTCATTTTTACCTTCGCCTAATTGACTGAATCAAAAGCAAGGGCTAGCAGTGAGAATGGCTATATTATCCTATGCCCACCCACTGTTTTGGGATCCATTCCTTTTCACCTCCTCCAACACCCAAAGGTGTGCAGTACAGGTACCCCACAGTTCATTGTTCACATCTTGTAGGAGTCCTTTCGTTGTTGTTGTTAAGAGAGAGGGACACTGAGAAAGAGAATGAGAGAGAGAGAGAGAATCAATTTTATTTAGTTTTTCAGGTGGCTTTCGTAGCTCTGAGACTGTTGTATACACGGTGCTGGGGTTTGAACTCACATACTCAGGCATGCCAGGTAAGTGCCCGTAACTGCTGAGCCGCCACCACTCTAGCCCCTCTTGCAGGAGTCTTAATGTTCTAAGCTATACTGGGAAAACTAGGATGGATTTAGAACTGCCACATTTTAAATAAAGGGCAGCCAGAAAAATTTGAATTTCAGATAAATGCTATTTTTTTTTTGTTCAGTTATAAGTATGTCCTGTGGAATATTTGGGACACACTTACACAAAAAAATTATTCATTATTTGAAATTTGAATTTAGTTGGCCATTCTGAATTTTTATTTGCTTACTCCAACAATCCTGGGTGCATTATTCAAGATCTATAAAGCCCAGGTTTTCACAATGATTCCAGATAAGTCAGCATTTTGTACAGCATGATCCCTAGAAGTGGCATTCCGCTCTCTCCTGGGTGTTGCTGCTTGGTCATGGAGGAATATATTGAAGTGATATCCCAATATGAGTGCCCTCACTGCTGATTTTAGGTAGGAAGTTGGGGAGAGCAGAGGAAAATGGTTTCTGTCTCAAGGTATTCCCACAGAAGTATAATTTCTCATGCAATATTTTAATTCTGATTAAAAATAAAATACGTTTTAGAGCACTTCTCTTGACAATTATTGGATTTGATAATATGCATTACATAACTCATAAATAAAAAAAACTTTACCCTAACTCAAAAGGTTTTTTAACCAATCTCTTAAAAGAAAATCTCATAGGAAAATAAGGACCTTAGTATTTAGCAGCATAACCTGAGATTTTTTTTTTTTAGCTGAGTTAGAATTCTGAGGAAATTACTGGAAGTGCCACTGAAGAAATCAACACCTTTGAGAAGTGATTCATGAACAGTTAGCTTTCAAGTCCATATAAGCATATTAAATCTATGTGTTGATGAGAAGGGTGGAAAGGCCGCTCATTAGACTTACCATTTATAACCAAGATCTATTACAGACACATGTTCAGTATCACATGCAGATATCCAGGGCTTAAGACTTAATAATTCCATCTCAGAAAGACTCACTTTACATCTTTTATTGGAAAAAGAAAAAGCAACAAAAATCCCACATCTTTCATCGGCACAGAATATTCCTAAAATAGTTGTAGAAGTGATTTTAAAAATTGGATATAATTAATTATTCACCAAGTCTAGGTGATCTAATCTGAAAACTAACTAAAGAAAACAAACCCTTAAGCAAATGGAATTGATTCATTTAACAAATGTTGATGGATTCTTCATTATACTCCAAAAGGTCCCTTTCAAGGAGCTTACTACAACTAGGAGATAGTTAAAATATATATTCAGTATTAAGTGCTAAAGAGGAAACAAAAAGAGAGAGAATGCTCGGAAAATACAGATTTCTGATTAAATGAAATTAATTATTTGCCTAACCTTTTGTTAATCAGAAAATGCTACTTTAAGACTTTGTCTTGAAAATCTTTCTATATCCACTGCACTTTGAACAAATGCTTAGAGACAGCACAGTGAGACCGTGCTAATCCCCCCAGCCAGTCTGGCCCTGCTCCCATGAGCTGGAAATCTTGAGGGCAGACATCCAATGCTGATCAGAAACCTCCTCTCTTCCTTGAATTTTGAGCCTTTGAGTTTTTGCACCCACTTCTTAAGTAAGTTATCTACAGATTCATCCATTACTCTACATTATTAACTAAAGATTTTGGACCCTCGATTTTTATGACACTTTCCAAACTCAGTTGCACCAACCTCATGAGAGATTTCAGTTGCCACTTGAACAAGAAGAAATCATCTAAATAACACACCAGCCTTCAGTTCTTTGATGTCCACAGTGCAAAAGATCACCCCTCAACCTTTCTTCTTGGCACCATCTTGAGCAATGTCATTGTGAAAAAACCTCCGACTCTGAAATCCAAATTTCTAACATACCCCACTCTGCTTGGGCTCAGTCTGATTTCCTGCCTTACGTCCTTTAGGAGTGCTGTTTAGGATTATAAACTCATCCCATCATGTTCTCAACAAATGTTTATTGAGCATCTACTGTGATCAGAGCCCTGATGAAGACACAGGACATGGCAACAGAAATGAGAAAAGTATTCAATGAATTGCAATATAGGGGAAGAACGAGTGGGCAAGTGTGAAGCCAGAGTTTGCTAAGCCAGATAACCTAAGAATGTTTTTCTGAGACACGTGACACGTTTAAATAGAAACCAATACTGAGAAGCTAGCCAGTCGGTGCAAAGAAGGATATTCCTGCAGAAAGATCAGCATCCACCAGATCTCTAAGGCTGGAGATAGCTGCACTTCTAAGGAGTGCAAAAAGATTGAAAATATCTAAGTCTGGAGCATGGGGGAAAAAAGAGTGAAGACTGAGAGAGTGGGAATAGGACCAACTGGGACAGTGTTCAAGGATTTTGAACTTTAGCAGCAGTAAAGGGTTTTGCCCAATCTAGACCTCCCATCAATCATATAAATTACTTTTTACCACTATCTATAGCATCTTTGAACCACAAACCTGTATCAAGTTAAAATCTGCCTCTTCTACCTCTTTTTGTTGGTAGTTTGGTGCCATTGAGGAAAATTGCACAGCCAAGATGATTGACAGCATTTTAATCTCTTGTCTTCCCCACTCCTTTGGAATTTTCATGCCCTTATCAGTCTCTTTGCTCCGCTTTGGTCAACTTTCTCATTCCTTGCAGTGGGCATTCCGTGGCTCATCCACCCTTGGTGACCTTCTATTGCCTAACCCCTCCTCCAAACCATAGATGACTCTGACCGTTCTCTCACAGCTTGCTCCTGTGTTTATCCCCTCACGCCTCTGCATCTTCAGCCCTCCTTCCACTTCTATTTTATTCCTGGATAGCATACATAACTGCCTTGTGTCCTGCATCACACTTTGAGGAATGATCTGTGTATACGTCTGTCTTTCCCAGTGGACAAGGTAGGGGTCACTTGTTTCAACTTCCTTCCTATCAAAAGTCATTACCTACCTCTCAGAGTAAGATGTCCCCTACTCTGCAGGCCATAGTGTAAGAGAACCCAAGGTGACAGTTTCTTCTACATCTAAAAGATGGTTTTCAGGGCTCAGTGGTAGAGAGCTTGCCTCACATGTGTGAGGACCCAGGTTTGATCCCAGGTACTACATACACAACTAAGTGAAGGAAAAACAAAAACCAGATGAAAAATTTAAAAAAAAGATGGTTTTGAGGTTGTGTGTATACTAATCAAACAAGAAGAAGAGGGCTGGAGCAGTGGCTCAGCGGTTACAGTGCTTGCCTGGCATACGCAAGTATGCAAGTTCAAACCCCAGCACCATGTACACAACCAAGTGTCCCAGGAATGAAAGTCATATGAAAAACTAAATAAAGATTGCTTTTCTCTCTCTCTCTCACCCTCCTTCTTTAAAGAAGAAGAAGAAGAAGAAGAAGAAGAAGAAGAAGAAGAAGAAGAAGAAGAAGAAGAAGCAGCAGCAAAGAGGGATCCCCCAGGTAGAGCAGGAAGGATGTATTTAGATAGCAATGATCGTGTCCGAGCACTTTACCGACATGACTAAGCCAGAGGTATTTATTTAAAAAGCCCCAAACACCAGGGTTGGGATGAGTTGCATCTGTGGAGGTATGGTATGTGGGCATGATGAGAAGGTGAGAAACTGCGGGGGAGCTGTGCACAGGACGTGGCTACTTGCTCCAGAAGGTCCTGTATGTAAAAACCTGAAGCCCAGGGCCAACATGGAAGCCAGGGAGAATTACAAACCTGATTAAAAAGAATGGGGATACTAGCTGGTCACAGTGGCACACACCTGTAATCCCAGCAGCTTGATTTCAAAGCCAGCCTCAGTAACTTAGTGAGTCCTTAAGCAACTTTGCAAGACCCTGTCTCAAAATAAAAATATAAATAGTAATAATAATAAATAAAAAGGGCTGGCAATGCGGTTCAGTTAAACTATCATTAGTTCAATCCCTGGTACAAAACAAAACAAAGCAACAACAACAACAACAAAAGGGTATGGGGATACTAAGAAGCCGCAGATCTTGAGCCCTGAGAAAGAAAAAAAGAAAAGGAAAGAAATGCGCACTAATCACTCAACAGTGGAGCTGCTCCTACTGCAGAGGCACAAGGAAGTCAAGGATGCTCTAAGTTCAGAAAGCTGGCTTGATGGTCATTTCTATGCTTATGTTCTAAACCTGCAGCATAGCACACACACACACACACACACACACACACAAAATCTAGGTCCAGTTTCGCTTTAAACAAATCTCTGCAAGTTGCCTACCAACATCCCAGCACACTGCGCCCGACTGTCTTAGCCACACACACCCCCACTGCTGCACATGATTCATTAATTCAAAGCCATCATCTAAGCCATGGCAACAGCCCAGAAACTCATATGGATGTCACATGGACAGTGTATCCTCACAGCTAATTTCCTCACTATGACCCTCACGGAGGCAGGGACCATGGCTTTGGTCTTCATCAAGCTTCTGCTTATATTGATATTTATAGAGGTACGTGATTATTCCCTAGTTATAGATAAGATACCCAAGTCACTAGAAGGTTAAGAATCTTGCTCCACATTACACAGCTAGTGTTAAATGGGGATTGAAAGCTTTTATTATGTTCTTTCTTTAGTATTATGCCTTCTGTTTCTAATAGTACCAGGTACCAACTAGGTCTTCCATACAAGGATAAATCATATGTAGACTGAAAATAGTTGCTTGATAAATGCTCTTGGGGGAGTGTTGGTAATTCCTGTTAGTGCAGGTATTATTGCTCATTAATTTTAGCCTTTAGACTAGGGAGGAAATGTTTGCTGATTTTGTGGTGAATTGGGATTTTTCCCAAGCTCTATAATTGGTATTATAGTAGCTGCTTATCTTATGATTGTGTTCAATCCCTTCAAGGGAGGCAGATTAACTTTGGAGAGAGGACAAAGGAAAATCAGGAGGAGACAGCCTGGGCAGAGATTACTGAAGACAGTAGGACCTGGGAGAAGAGTGACAGAGCCCCACCCCAATCTTGTCTTGGAAAATGTGATCTGGTTGAGCTACAAGTAGGTTAACTTTTCTTCTTTCTTTTCTTTTCTTTTCTTTTTTTTTTTTTTTGATTACCTGCATTGAACCCAGCAGCACTTAACCACTGAGCCACATCCCTAGCATGACCCCCACACCTTTCTTTTAAGAGAGGGGAATTGAGAGTGAGAGAGAGAGAGAATCAACTTTAGTTTTTCATGTGGCTTCTGTTGCTCCAATACTTTGTTTGGTACGTGGTGCTGGGGTTCAAACCTGGGTCCTCGGGCATGTCAGGCAAGCACTCCATCAGCTGAGCCACCGCTTCAGTGCCCTCCCCCCCTTTTATGAGACAGGGTCTCACTAAGTTACTTGGGGCCTTGCTAAGTTGCTGAGGCTGGCATTGAACTCATGGTACTCCTGCCTCAACCTCCCAATTTGTCTGGCACATAACTTATTTTCAATAGTGTTATTCGTGAAGCAAAGTAATGCCTTTCAATGGCACTATCTGAAAGTTCTAGCTTCAATTTTTTTTTTTTAACCTATGGGAGGAAAAATTCTTGATCTCTGCATATCCAAGTATGTATAGTTTATACACACGTCCCTTCATAGGCACACGCACAGTTTAGCAACACACCCACACACAATTCTGGAAGGGATTGTGTAAACGAAGAGAGTAGCAAATTACACAGCACCAGAGCTAACCTCCCCTGTGACTGATGCCTATTAATAATGAAAGGAGTCGTTTTCAAATTTATTTCTTAAATCTCATCTGTTTTCAGTAGAGTTTCTATTTCTCTTGGACTATTTTCTTTGGAATTGTTTACCTTCTCCTGCAATACAGAGACCCCCCAGATGCAGAGGCGTGCCATTTTGTCTACGTTGTGTCCATTCTGATTAGAGGGACAAGGCCCTGTTTCTAAGAGCAGCCTGTGGGTCAAAGATAAGAAGTTGGACAAGATGCAACAGTTGGCCTAGTTCTTCCAAGCACTCTGACTCAGGAAAGATGCTTGGAGCATCTGCTTAAGAATGCTTTATGTTCTCAATGAAGTGGGAAATGTGTGCAGGAAAAAAAGAAAGTCATTGCACAACTGAGAGGGAAAGCTTTGGAGTGAAGGGGTTTGTTAGGCATGTTTAGAAGCCTGGCTTTTTATCATGCAGTTAAAGCACTGGGTAACAACTTAGCAAATGCAAATGTTGTTTAGCCAATTCAGGCTGCATGGGTCCTTAATAGGAAGATCCTCTTGCCTTCTTGTTGAGATTTTTAAGACAGGGCTGTTAATGTTGAAATGGTTTCAGTACATGACGGCTCTAATTGAAAGTGACCTTACAACTCGCCATATGAAGTTCCAAATGTAAGTGATCTAAGTGAACTTGCCCTCCACCTTGGTGGGTAAGAGTCACAGAATCACCATGTGATATGGCCCAGGAGGGATGGATGGGCTGTCCTTTCTTGCAGATAAGGGCTTTGAAGATTTTAGGCAGACCTTACGTGGACGCTCATGGAGAAATAACCTGAATTGTCCTGACTTTAAGCAAAGGGAAAATAATAGGATCGTATTAACTTATTCTCTTAAATAACCAGTGCAAACTTACTAATAAATTTCCAAGTTTATGAGACACCAGAGGGGCTGTTCACAAGGACAAGTGACTGACCACTTGGTTTTAAATGCCTTCAGGAGCTTTTGGGAAATCACTGGAACCCACCTTGCATATTCCTTTCTTTTGGCCAAACCCTACCTGATAAAGGAATAATAGTTGGAGGAATAATAAGAAGTGTCCCAATTTCAGTTGCCTCTTGGACTTCCTGAGAGTTGTTTAAAGTAGAGCGCCCTTTTAAAAAAATGCAAAAAAAAAAAAAAAAGAATGCTTGTAAAAACACACAAGCCTCCACCTCCCCTGCCCTCCCCTCCCCCTCCTCTCGGAGAGACTGTTTAACATAATGAGCTGCAGTTTGTTGCTGTGATAGCCCTTGCCTGCTAATAGTTGTGTTTAAAATTCCTGTTTCTTATCTTATTTACTGATTGATGGGAACGTGACTTGGAAGACCTTCCTGGACCATCCCTCCCCTGGCGGAGTGAATCACTTGACACAGGGGACATTAGACAACACTTGCCCTCCTTGTTAAATCCTGTTTGGCCAAGTTGGGAGCCGGATGCGCAGCCCCCCAGTAGCCTCTGCACTGTGTCTTATCGGAACCACCTGAAGGGGCCCCTCGGCCACACAGGGTGGCCTTTCTTAATTTAAAATCCACAGAGAAGGAAAAAAAATTTTTTTTTGTTTTTGTATTTGGTCAGCAAACTCCAGTTTACGTCAAAAATCATGCATGCATGTGGCTTCATTTTTTGACTACTTTCCTTCTTAAATAAGTCTCCCTTGGTTGTAACAAAATAAATAACGAAACAAGAAAACGCTAGGTTATTCTCCAAGAGATCGCATTTTTAAAAAATCAAATGATTTCCTACAACGAGTCTGTTTTACAGTGTTTTTCTCTCCCCCCACCTTGTTTTTCTTTTTCTGCTTCTTCTTTTTTTTCCCCCTGTAGATTCTGAAAAGAAATAACGGGCTGTAGGCATCGCCTGTGGCTTGCTGGTCGCGCTCCTGCTCCTTGGGTGGTCCAGGCAGACTTTATGATTTATTCAGCTAATGGGAGGGAGCATGACCCCCAGTGGCCACAGAAAGAGAGCTGCATGTGGGTTTAATGCTTTCACCACAAAAATGTCTGCTATGACTAGGCTCTGCGGCTGAAGTCACTGTCTGAATGGTGCTAAAAAGGAACTTAGGCATTAAGTGTGCACTATTTACTATAGATCGGCTCTTGGGATTAGGCCAAAGGGTTCGTACTCAGTTTCAAAGAATAGCATGGAAGCTGCTAGAAAAATTAGAACTGTGCAGTTTATTTTTACCAGTCTCCCTGGTGAGTTGCTCGCTGAAGGATTTACCTCATATGCTTTTTTTTCACTCCCCTCTGTTACTAAAGAGTCATTTAAAATGTGCCAGTTTGTGCATTTTATAGAGGTTTTTTTTTTTTGAGAGGTAGCCCTGTTTTTTTTCTTCTTGTTTATCACAGCCATGAATCACCATGCTATTGTCTTTAATGTTAATTCGAAATGATAAAAGAATGCCTGATGCTGAGAGGAGGGGGGCAGCGTGTGAGAGCCCAAGGCAGGCTGTGGAATAAACTGTTCCTTTGCCACACACTGCTCCGCTGCAGAGACCTCTTTGATCCAGTGAGCTGTCCCCCTCCCTGACAGCATCATTACTGGTGCAAAGGAATGAACACATTTTGCTCCATGTTAATTCTTTTACCGTGAGGGAAGGGACGAATGGAGGAGAGAAGAAGGGAGGCAGGGGACCTTTTTGTAATTTTGGCTAAGATGAATGACGTTTACAGTCAGTGTAATACCTGCTGTTGAAGTCCCAGCACATTTGCTTCTGGTGGACTTTGGAAATGTGCAAAATTGAGAAGTGAATCCCTTTGATGTCTATAGCTCAGGTTCCTGGGTCCAAAATAAGACTAACCCTTTCAGAATGTTCCTCCAAAACATTTTAGACTTCAACGTCCAGAGAGAACAGCCCGGCCAGTCCGAGTCACTGACTTGCAAACATCACACTTATGAAAGCCCCGTGTTACTTCGTTGCTTGGCTTTTGCAGCTTAACCCAATTGAAAATTAGTAGAATTGAGCTGTGTGCCAGCCAGAGTTTATTACTACATTAACACGGGACCCCTCCTTGATTCCCCAGTTGGACTGAGACTTCATTTTAAGTTTCTGTTCCAAACATTTCCTTGTAAAAACATTTTCCTCATATCCCCAGCAAATCAATGTTATTTCTTATAATAAGGGTTTGCCCCTGAGACAGACTTCAGGGCTAAGCTTGATTCCCTTTTAAAGCCTTAGTCTTAGTCTTATATGTTAGACACGCCTTTGTGGTTCTTAAATAGTCTTTGAGCAAAGCAGGAGCTTCATGTTCCCCATCCATGAAATGGAAATTGTCATCCAGGGCTGCCTCAGACCTAATGACTACCGAGTCCCTAGAGATTAACAAAGTTATCAAAAGAGAGCACTTGACCTTTCATTTTCTCAGGGCTGAGAAGATAGGCAGGGTCAGGAAATTCACTTTTCTAAGTCATTCTACTCCTCTGGCAGGTAGATTTAAAAGTGTTTTTGAAAATCACAGAAATTCTCCTGTTTTCCCTCTTTACCTTGTTTCCTATCTCCTTTTCTGCATTTTACTGATCCAAAGATAACTTCTGTCCAAAAATGGTGATGTATTGGTTGAGCATCTGCTGAGAATAGATAAACATTTCATTTAAAAGTAAGCAAAATGCAAATTCAATGTAATATTCTGGATTAGATTTTAAAATGGAAAAGGAGATGAGTGGAAACTGGTGAAATATGAGTCAAGCCTGCCATTTGGTTCCTGCTATTGTACCAATGTTAATTTCTCCGTTTGGACCAATGTGCCATGGTTACGTAAGATGTGAATTTTAGGCTGAGTATTGCCTTAATATTCAAGTCTCTAATCCCAGTGGCTCAGGAGGAAGATTGTGCATTCATAGTCAGTCTCAGCAATTTAACAAGGCCCCAAAAAACTTGCTGAGATTCTCTCAAAAATAAAAAAAAAATAGAAAGGGCAAGGGATGGCTCAATGGTTAAGCACCCCTGGGTTCAATCCCCAGTACCAAAAAACAAAACAAAACAAAACAAAACAAGACAAAAAAGTGAATATTAGGAGTTACCAAAGGAAGGGGCCACAGGAACTGTTCCTATTAACTAGCAACTCTTCTGTAAGTCTAAAAGTATCTCAAAACAAAAAGGAAAAAAATAAAATAACAAACACCTATTGTCCAAAGACTGATTTATTTGAGGTCCTGATTGATCACTTCCCTCTCCTCTTTGCCCATATCCACTCCCACACCCCAGACCATCTCCCAGAGCTGCATGGAAAGCTCATTTGTGTAACACCTAGAGCTTAGGCAACCACAGCCCCCAGCTGAGTGTCATTTTCTGCCTCAACAATAACAGGTTGCCTGCACCACATCAGACATTGCACGGAACAATTTAGACCCATTCTGCCTTCCATAGGGACATGGTCCTCCAGGAAAGGAAAAGAAAAGCAGGTGGTAAGTAAAGGTAGCAGAATGCAAATGGTCTGGAGATTAAATGTTACCTTGGTCTTACAATGCACAGTGCAGGTGTTTTCACCGCACTGATCAGGGTTCTGGTGTGATCATTTTGTCAGGTGCCATACCTCCAGTTCTTAACACAAAATCCAGCACGGGTTGTGCTCAGTAACTATTTTGGGAATGAATGAAGCTCAGCACGTATTTCGCATGAGCAGGAGTTCCCAGCTGTAACATAAAGGACCCACTCTAGCCCACAGATCTGGTTAGCACTGAGAGTTGTGCTGCTGTCCTTTCCCTTGGTCCTTCAGGTCCAAATCAAGAAGGCAGGATGAATAATGATGGGGGAGACACCACCTGGAGTCCAGTTGCCTTTCAGGCTGTCCTCAGCAAAGGGTTGTTTTTGGCGTTACACTTTCACACTTGGACAGAGCTCTGGTGAGGGAGAGAAATGTGAGAAGAATTGCATGGGAATGGGGATAATGAGGACCAAAGAAATCTTTCCCTCTGGTGTGGGTTTCCCACCCTAATTGGTCCCACCCCAAACCACCGGAGTGCAGCGTGCTGGGCACATGGATCTGCAGTAGTGCGGTGCCTGTCGACATCTGTGTGTTTCTGGCTCACAGGTGTTTCAGCTTTATTCAGCCAGGAAGCAGCTTTTCCCCCACCCTTTTTTTTTTCAGGGGAGGGAGTTTTGGGGAGGTGGGAACACCCACGATTGTTTCTCAGAATAAGGAGGCAAGGGTTGGGGGAGGGAGCACAGCCCACCCACTGCTTATAGATTTGGTCGCTTTCCTGCAGGTCAGCCTTATTCTGCAAGGTGTAAATCAGAGGGCAGATGCATGATCTGGGAAGTTTTCCAGATGCACATTGCACAAAGACCCATGTGTTCTCATTGTGCGGAAATAGCATACCATCCGAGTAGTTCTGGGACACCAGACCTGTGTTGGGACATGTCATCCTGTCTGCACGTCTTCCACTTAGCCGAGAGTGATGTCGCAGACCTAGTGTACGAGCTTGGAGGCCAAGGGAGTGGACAGTTAAGAAAAGCAGTCTTGTCCCTAGGTGGGGTCTGCAGACAGGTCCGGTGGGCCACTTCACAAAGCCCAGTGCCAGACAGTGTCTGCCAGATGCGTTTGTGAGGGGCGGGTGGGACCCACCAAACTCAAAGCAAGCAGCACCCAACAGGCCAGCATTGCAGCAGGAGCCTCTGGGGGTCCTTTTCCACCATTAACTGGCAGCAGCACTGGACCGGCGGCAAATGTTCGAAGTGGCAGTTCCTGCTCTTTCTATCTGTAATTGACCCTGACTCGGTCAGGCCTGTGTGGTTAAGGCGTTTGTGTGTATTTACTTTTTACTCTCATTTATTTTTTTTTAACCTAAATTTTCTGGGCGGAATCTATCTGTGAGTAAATTGTTTTCTTGAAAGTAACTCATGTATTAGGAAGTTACATTAACTCTCAGATCATTTGGGTGACATTTGGTTATTTCCTGCCCCAGTCTGGAATTAATATTGCATTCAGAACCCTCTCAAGGGAGGGTTTATTCCTAGGGAACATACATTTCCAGTTGTGCTAACTTCTCCCTACTTGAACCCTTGCTTTTTCCTTTAGCAGAGTGCTTTTCCTCCTTTGGTTTGGAGTGGCAGTTATGTGTTATTGAGACAGTTTTAGGAGAGATAGTAAAATGGCTAGGTAGTCAGGACAAAGGGCCCCCTCTAAGAGCTAGCTGGTAGAGAGTGATTGACAGGGCAAGCTCAGGGCCTTCAAATGCAAACAGACCATGAGGCTTACCTTTGTCCCAACTAAGAGATGGGGGTGGTCACAGGTGGGAACTAGGAAGTATTTGCCCCCTTTTGTTTTACATAGATTTTAACCAATGGTGTTCTTGACCAGTTTCAATGCCTGTTTTGCATAGATTTTAACCAATGACTTTGGTACTAAGTTTCAATACCTGCTTTGCATAGAGTTCAACCAATGATGTAGATGCATTTCTCAATGCCCGCTTTGCATGAATGTTAATTATGTTCATACCCCAAATCAATACAACCCCTAGCCTGACCTCCATTAGACTGTTGTCCTGCTTCCAGGTGCCCCTCCGCCTTGTGGAGTCTCTGCTCTTCTTCCTAAATGAATCCTACTCCTTTTACTCCTCCTTCTGTGGTTGTCCATGGATTTTATTCTTTAGATTCGTGAGACAAGAAACCAGAAGATTGGCGCCAAATTCCCGAGATGAATTTCCAATACACCAGCTTTTAGCTGGAGAGTTGCTAACACTTTCGGCCGCAGACACCTGCACCCAGCCCAAATTCCCAGTTTTAACTGGGAATGGCTGCAAACACTAGAAGCGGGCTGGCTATTTTGGCTGCTGGAATCTGTAGTGGCCCAGACTCCATTCGCCAGGGGGAGCAGAGAATCCGGCTTCATTTAAAAAACCCCGCAAAATTATCACCATCTCCTCTTGCTTCCATCAGATCTTCTAGGATCCCATTCTGATCTCTCTTGGCAATTTCTTTTCCAGAACTTATTTGAATTATTTTGTTCATACTAGGTGGGGTAAACATGTTTTCAGTGCCTGTTAGGAATGTGAAAACGTACCTTCCTGCTCAGTTGTAATTATTCTTAGGCTCCTTTCACATCACAGCCATTTCTTTCCTTTATACATAGCTCTTTTGTTCTCCCTTTCAGTTAATAATTCTATTGTTTGGCATTTCAAACTAGCCACCTCAATTCTTTTTAGCTAGCATACAAAAAACACAATTAATTAGTGAAATGGGAAATAGAGAGTAAAGATAAACAGAACAGGAAATAGGCTCAGGATTCTGCAGAGACTATTTCCCTCAGCCCCAAAGGCTCCAGAACTAACCAATAATAAGTTTGTGAGTCATGGAAATTCCATTCTCTGAAACCCATTTGAGGTCATAATTCAACTCAAAATTATCTTGGTTCCCCCCCTCCCCATTTCCAATCCTGTTTTCTCCCTCAAAACCGCTAAATAAATCCCAGACATTTAGCTCTATTAAGAAAAATGAGCATTTTATCCACCTGCTAATAGGACTGAACTGGTAAGACAGTGGAGACCTGAGTGTGCTTTAGCCCAGTTTCTAAACCCAGCAATAAAGGATGAAGTGGGGATGGGTTTTAATGCAACTGGTTTTTTGTACTTTTGAAATTTTGAAATTTTAACCTGATACCTTTTAAAATTTTTATCCTTTTCTACAAAGGCAAAGAAATTTTTTTTTCCAAGCAAAACAAATGGTACCACCTGGCACCAAATTTAGAAACTCGCTTTAATAATTGCGTTTTCATTCTTTGCCAAGGTCTAGATGGCATGGTACAATAGAGACTTTATTCAAAGCCACAGTTAAAGTCTAACCATTGGATAAGCACATTGAGGCCAAAAAGGAAACCGTTTTTCAGAGGGATGAGGTTTATGATGGTTAAAATAAAAATAAAATAAATTTAAATGTGATTTTTATTATTTGTAATTAATGGATAAGTCCATCCATAACCTAGACTATTATTCAGCAAGGAAAGAAGCAATTTTTTTTGCATTTACTTAACAGACACTAACATTGAATGATGTGCGGAGTGTTTTTCATATATTATTGCTTTCAGGGCCACCTCCAAGTTTAGTGTCATATATAGCATCATTTCCAACATGAAGAATGGTGACCTGTACGCTTACACATTTGTGAATGTGATTTGGCGACACTGACAATTCAAAAGTGATTCACAGGGTTCATGACAGGCAGTAATCCCTGACTTTCACTTTTATTTATTTATTTATTTTTGGTACCAGAGATTGAAGCCAGGGGCCCTTTACCACTAAGCCACATACCCAGCTCTTGTTATTTTTTTTATTTTGAGACAGGGTCTCATTTTGTGCTTAGGTCCTCGCTAATTTGCTGAGGCTGGCTTTGAACTTGTGATCCTCCTACCTCAGCCTCCAGAGCTGCTAGGATTACAAGCACATGCCACCCGGCATAAGTTGAGGAGACTGTTATGCCTGTGCAGTTTTAAATGTACAAATTAGGAAATGAATTAAACCACTTTAGTTATATCTCCCTTTAAACCATCAGGTAGGTGCATGATTATACATTGATCATTGCTTATATTTTCAAACAACTGCATTTGCAATACTGCTGAACACCTCAAAGATTCAAGAAGAGTAAGTACATCTAAGGGGGCAATTATCCAACAAAGTGACCTTTACTTTACATCTCTTACCCATACTTCATCTTTAGAAGGCCTATCCTTGTTCATTTGAATTGCTATGGCAAAAATACCATAAAATTAGTAGCTTATAAATAGAAATTTATTTCTCACAGTTCTGGAGAATGGAAAGTCCAAGATCATTGTTCTAGAAGATTTGGCCCACAGCAAGGGCCTGCTTTCTGATTCATAGCTGGTGTCCACTAGCTTTGTCCTCCTTGGTAGAAGGAGGAGGCAGCTCTCTGGGTGTCTTTTATAAGGGCACTAATAACATTACCAAATCACCCGCGAGGGCTTGTGCCTCTGACCATCATCACATTGGTGATTGGATTTCAGCATGTGAATTTGGGGATGATGGAAACATTCAGCACATCAACACCCCATGTCCCTTTTTCCAGCCCAGTGCTTTCCTCTATCTTCGTGTCTATGGAGAAATGAAGAGAGTAAGGAAACATGTACCACAGGGTGAAACACAGGCGGGAGAAGGGACAGCTGAAAGCACAGAAAGGAAGGGCTGGCAGGAACTGGAGGAATCACCTAGGGTGAGCTCCTGGCTTGGCCTATCAGAAAGAATTGGCCCTGAAGGTACAGTGACTCTTGAAAGCTACAGAAGTTAGTACAATATCTGACTTTAGAACTCAGGATTCTTGGCTTCATTATTCCAAGCCAACTCTTGGCTTCAGCATAGAGCCCAGCTGGCCTCAATTCCACCCATCTCCATTCTCTTCTTCTGAACAAGTTGCATTTTTCCATTGTATGGCTAGAACATGACCAAAACGCTAAGTAGGAAGCTAGACAACTTAGTTAATCCCATCCATTTATCAAACCAACTTGTATACTTTCTTGTCATTAGTTTGTTGAGGAAAATGTTTGCTTTGATATTTGATTATTCTGGAGTGGATAATTTCTATTTTCTTTGTACATTCAAATTCTGTACCACTTTCCGTGCTTTCGGTGATCAGAATATAGATGTGAGCATTAATTTATTCTATAATAGTGGAGGCTGAAAATTGAGAGCAGTGGAATTATATACATGACAATTGTCCATTCTTGGAAGAGGGTATTGGCATTCTTGTATTGTAGCATATGCCGTGTTCTTCAAGTTTTTTAGCAGTACTTATAAGACAAAGTTGTTATGCACACTTCTGAGACACTTCCACTGGTTACTGTGAAGCATGTTGGTGTGAGTGACCTACTTTATGTCTTCATTTCTTGTCTTGAGACTTTCTGTTTCATTGCTCATCTATCATGCTGGATAGCTTATTTTTTCTTTAAACCCCTCCCCTCTCCTTAGCAATGGCATTCACTGTCATGTGTGACAAGTCTCTTCCAGATGTGATTCATTGACTTTGCATCTCTTCACTCTGTGTCTTTTCTTTACTATCTTGTTAAATTCTCCCTAGAGAAATTTTCCTGGTCATGGATGGAGATTCTGTTCTCCTGCTTTTCCTTTTTGCACCATGACGTTCCATGCAAGCTGCAATTTTTATTTCAAAACCATCAAGGAGCTGTGGGAATCTTTCACAAGGGATTCTCTGCTTTGATTTTCTCTTAAGAATCTCTCTTGTTTACTAATCTGAAATACCACTTGGATGATTGAGAAGCTTATTTTAATAAAATGGAGACTTACTATGTTTGCCATGTCCTAGCCACTCCTCCAAGCAGTCTAATCTAATCTAATCCAATCCAATACATTCTGATCTAATCTCATCCAATCTGATCCTTTTGACAACATAAGAGACAGTTGGTAACATTAACCTCTTTTATGGATGAACAACATCTAAAAACATCTAGACTTCAGCAAGTACTTTGCTCAGTGCTCTTCAGTATTAGGAAGTGGCAGAGTTCAGTCTGATTCTGCAGTTAGACCACCAAAACATGTTCTGCCCCGCTGGCTGCCTTTATCCTTGCTGGGGGTTTCACACTTCATTGATGACCCCAGGGTTTCGATAGGGAAAGCATGCTATGGATGACCTTGCATTACACGGTGGCTCATCTATACTATTCCAAAAGAATTTTGACTTTAAAAGGTATTTTAAAATGCTACAGTTGAAGTTATATCTGACTTAATACATATTTTGGACTATATTATAAAAAGTATAAATAAATATATAAATTATATATAGTTCCTTGCTCTTTAAAAAATTTTATATAAATTTCTTATGTTATATTGCTCCACCATGATTGCAAACATATTTTCAAAGAAAAGGCATCTTTTAATTAATTAATTTACTTTTTTATTTATTGGTAGCAGGTATTGAACCCAGAACTGCTTAACCACTGAACCACATCCCCAGCCCTCTTTATTTTTTATTTCCAGACAGGGTCTCGTTAGGTTGCTGGGTCCTTGTTAAGTTGCTGAGGCTGTCTTTGAACTTGTGATCCTCCTGCCTCAGCCTCCTGAGTTGCTGGAGTTGGAAGTGTGCACTACTGTGCCTGGAAAAAGGCATCTTTTACAGAAAATAGCTCAAAGTAATGATTCCCAACATTTTCACTTTACTTGCATCTATTTCTACGAGCCTGGTGTGTTGAAAGTGCCCCCTCTCCCCTCATCAAATGATGTTATTAAATGGCAAGTCGGGAGCTAGAAATACAGCTTCGTGATAGAGCCTAGCATGTGCAAGGCCTTCGGTTAAAACAAAACAAAAAAAACCCATCAATTTTATATATTCAGTTGTTGGACAACTGTGTTCCTGATTCAACGGATCACATGAGTAGGAGATATCAAGTCCAGGTACTGGAGCTTTGTACAGCATACAGACTTATTATCGAACTAATGAAATGAGGCATTTTAGTTTTGTGATGATTGACTACAATAAAATTCACCTTTTCCCCCTTCCTCCTTCCTCCTCATGGAAAGTAAAGCCCTCTTGGGGAACACAGATCTCCTTAATTGTCTCAGTTTCCTGTGGTGCACTTTTGGGGGAGGAGAACTCAGACCATTTCAGGACTGACTGAGTGATAGTCTAAGTCAAATAACCAATTTAGCCTACACAAAATTTTAAAACCTAGGTTGACCCCTTGAAGGCTGTGAATTTGCCTGGCTCCAGCACAGAGACAGGAGCTGCAGGGCTGTGTGCTGTGGGGGTAGATCGCCAGCACTAATCATCACCTCGTGACTCTGTAACCAGTACTCCGAGTGTCTAGGACCAGAAGTTTCCTTTTTTTCTTGACGTGGTTCCTTTTATGTAATGCTCAGGGAAAAGGGCTGGGCAAGGTGCCTGGATATATTAGTGTACAACTACTTAGTTCCTTCTTGCTTCTTTCACTAGGAAAAGGGCATTTTCCTTCTTCTTCTTCTTCTTCTTCTTCTTCTTCTTCTTCTTCTTCTTCTTCTTCTTCTTCTTCTTCTTCTCCTCCTCCTCCTCCTCCTCCTCCTCCTCTTCTTCTTCTTCTTCTTCTTCTTCTTCTTTTCTGTAACAGGAATCAACACTTTCCCTTCTCGTCCTTGTGGTAGGGCAATTAACATGAAGAGATGAATCTTACGAAAGTCAGCAAAGAGGAGATGGGGCCCGGGGATGGGTGCTTTTCCTAGGAGACTGTAAAAAAGCTGTTCTTTATAAACAGAGGAATTGCTGTTATGAAGTACAAAACCACATTGTTCCTTTCTTTAGTTCTGAATGGAGTTGGTTAGGCCTTCAACGTTAAGTGTGAGTAAAGGCAAGAGAAAGAACATAGCCCTGTTCAGTGACTTAAAATTAAAAAAATTGAGGCGGACACTTGTGCCCGTTGCAGAATGTTCAGAGTTCATGAATGAGAGCATGTGGCTTTAGCTAATTTCTGAACTGTAATCTGAAAGGAAGTTCACCAAAGGAATAATATTACAGCACATTGAATGCACAGCCCTTCAGCATGGGGGGAAATCATAGCAGCAGCACCACCATCTTTCAATGACCCAAGAAAAAAGTATTTAAATGATCAGCATTCATCAGTCCTTGCTAACAGGCTAAATTTTCTAGCGCCTTCAGTGTGTGTCCTGACACATGGAAAGAAAGGGCCAGGATCTTGATTATCAATCCCATCTCTATGTTCAGTTTCTTAAAAGTTTATGAAAGATAATACACCAGGCAAAAGCATGTGCCATTATTGGTGTTCATTCTCATTCATTGCTACCAAGGATGTCAGACGCACCATTTCCCGTGTGATGGTCTCTGTAGAATCAGGCTTCAGCACCTTGATCCTTCAGCACAAAATCTAAATGAGGGATAGGCCCAGGCACCATCTCTTCCAATTCCTGCTTGGCCTTCAGAAGACCAGACAACATGTGGGAGTTATCTTTAGGCCCTAACTTACTACAGTGGTCTCATAATTGGCAAAGGTAGACAACACGGAGGAAGTGTGACCAAAATCAGATAGATGAGAATGTGATTTCTAGTTTAATTTGATTAATTAATTAATTTTAGTACCAGGTATTGAACCCAGGGGTGCTTAACCACTGAGCCACATCCCCAGCCCTTTTTACTTTTTATTTTGAGACAGGGTCTTGCTAAGTTGCTGAGGCTGGCTTTGATCTTGCAATCCTGATGCCTCAGCTACCTGAGCCATTGGGATTACAGGTGTGCACAGCACCAGCCTCTAGTTTAATTTTAAACATGCGGTTTTGTTACTCTTCCCACTCATCCCTGTTAATGTGACCCAATTATGAGTCCTGTTGGGCCCCACATGGGGAGTGATTGGGGGTATCCTTGAGTCCTCGCTAGTTCAAAGTGCTATGTCTCTTTTGGGTCATTCATTTTTATGGGATTTGTAGGTAATAGATGCACTTATACTACAGTAACTGGATAATTTCAGTAGCGTGGACTTAAGCTGGAGTTCTAATGAAATTTCAACATTAGAAATTTTATTTTTCTATTCTATTTTGCTCATTAATGTTCAAAGTTAAACATCTTTTAAATATTCCAGCGTGCAGGTAGAATGGAAGTAGATCTTCTACAGTGTTTGTGAATTTAAATTTATTAAATTTATAGGGAAGACCATGAGACAATCTTTTATTTAAAAGATGCTATCTTGGCAGAGCGCTTGCCTGGCATATGCGCAAGGCCCCGAGCTCAGTCCTCAGCCCTGAATAAAAAAAGAAATAAAAAATAAAAAGATGCTATCTGTTTAATATGAACTTATATATGTGAGACAGAAGACTACTTGGTGGCAGTGGTGGCTGGGAAAGATCGTTTGGTTGGGTATAAGGTGGTTTGAACTGCAGATACTACTAAAGGGCATTTAAAACTTGGCTGTAACAGACAGACACTCAGTGGGCATAATTCTCCTCATTTGCAAAGTGGTGACAATGCTAATATTTACTGCATGGAGTCATTGTGAGGACTGAATCAAAGACTATACTGGGCCCTTGGCACAGTGTTGGACACACGCTGGTCTAATGCTACCCGTCATGAGGGTGATCATTACTACTATGATCAGACTGTAAATAACAAGACACCGTAAGCAGACAGACTTGATTGAATGGCCATTAAAATAAAACCTTAACAGTAAAAAGTTTCTGGCAATATTAGGAAGACAACCACAAGAGAATACAATGGGAGTTTAAAACTCCACTAAATGTTCTGAAGCAGTATGGTGACTCAAATCAGGGAAACTGAATAAAGTGCTATGTATACTCATCATCAGGTGAAAATGTAGCCAGGCAGTTTCCTGTGGGCAGGAAGAGAGGCACCAGGACTTGACTCAGGCAGCAAGGTGCCAGGGCCGCTGGGTAGACTGAAGCAGAGTTGGTACAGTTAGCGTCACACAATCTGACTTTACTTCTTGAGGGAGCCGGGGAGCTAAAGAGGAAAGCCAAGCCTGAGCTGGAGAATGGAAATAGAGTTCATTTCTAAATTAAAAGTTGTACTAGTGAAAAATGTTCACCGAAAGAAACTTTGACCACAGGAGGAAGTAGCTCTGTCCTGGAAACCCGAGAGGAATAAGGAAGAATCTTTAATTATTTCCAAAAAAATGATTTGCACGTAGTAGATTTTCAAATGGTATTTATTGGTTGAATGGTAAGCATATTGACTTACCAACTGAATGAATTGCAATCATTTCTGGGGATGGACTTTGGAGATTATCTTGCCCTCCCTTTTGCTCCATGCAGACAGAAGAGGAGTTTCTAAGACAAATGGCCATGGATGACCTGAGAGAGGGTCTTCTGTGAGTATTTATACACAAGTATATTCTTAGAGCATGTCCTTTCTTGCCACAACTTAAAAGCAATGTTCTATTTACAATATGGACATCAATACCTTAATACATAATAAAGATTTCAAGTGTACAGCAAATTTCTCCAGTGTTCTGTTGTGTCATTCATTCATTCTTTCTTTGGCAAGCTTTCCCTGAGCATCATCTACAATAGCTGTTGAACACAAAAGTTTCAATTAGGATATAAGCTAATAGGTATAGGATGGTGTTTAATATAGAGCAGTTCAAAAGCTATTAAAGCAATATAATAAGCACTCAGGGATTCAGAGGTGTGGAAAATGCACATGAGTAACCAGAAATGTCTGTCTTTCATTTTTGTTCCATATTATTTTTGCTGGGCTTTGAAGATCAGGTGGTTTCCTCTATATACTAGGGAGAGAAAAATCGGAAGGTGCCTTTATTGGGGAAGGTGTGAGTGGAAGGTGTGCCTGTGTGGAAGGTGCATTTGGATTGTGTTCCTGAAATGGTAAGAAGATGGGAGGTGCTGGAGGCTCTTATAGGTAGCTATTTATTATTGCACAAAGGAGGATATGATTAGACAACAGAGAGTGTTAGTTGAAGAGATTAGACTTGCTCTCCTGGTTATATTTAAAAAAAAAAAAAACAGTAGAGATTTGGAAGTTAGAAAATGACATCATGAATTTCCCAATGTTTAAGGAAGAGAACAGAAGGGAGATATGGGAAAGAAACAGTGTAGGTAAAAGACCACTGATATGGAGGAAATTGAGCAAGCCAATGAAGACATGAGAAAGTGTTCTAAATCTCTAGTAATCAGAGAAATGCAAATCAAAACTACATTAAGATTTCACCTCCAGTTAGACTGGCAAAATTGAAGAATGTAAACAATAACAAATGCTAGAGGGGTTGCGGGGAGAAAGGAACACTAGTACTGTTGGTGGAACTGCAGACTGTTGTGACCACTCTGGAACGCAGTGTGGAGACTCCTCAACAACTAATGATGGATCCACCATATGATCCAGCTATCCCCCTTCTGGGTATTTTCCCAGAGGAATTAAAATAAGCACATTATCAGGGACACAGCAAAACCTATGTTCATAGCAGCTCAATTTACAATAGCTAAATTATAGAATCAGCCCAGATGCCCCTCACTGGATGAATGGAACCAAAAGCTCTGGTATATATATGCAATGGAATTCTACTCAGCAATTAGAAACAATATTGTGGCCTTTGAAGGTAAATGAATGGCAATGGAAGAAATCATGCTGAGCAAAGTTAGCCTAACCCAGAGACTCAAGGGTCAAATGTTTTCCCTCATTTGTGGAGGCTGGAGCAAAACCCAGGCTTGGGTGAAAGGTTGTCAAATTCGTGTATTAGACTCAGCAAAGGTATAGAAACACATAATCTAGGGGAACCATAGATATGGGGAGGGGATGAGGGGAGGAGAAAGGGAGAGAGGACAGGAAGCCAATCAACATTGTAGCATACTTTTTACCCCCCTGAGAATCCAAATAATACTTATGGAATCATTTAACTCTGGAAAATTCACAATCTAAGCATTTATATTGCTTGTAGGGGAGAAATATAGAAGAATCAAGAGACAGGTGTGGGTGATGTGGGGGTAATTCTGGTCTAGGAACAAATGCATATCATGTTGTTACTTAATGTGCATTTATGATTGTATAATAAGTCAACGCCTTAATAAAAAATTAAATTAAAAATTTATGCTCTGTGCAAGAAAGAAAAATAACACTGATGTAATGAGGAAAAGTTGGGTGTTGAGGGCTTTCACTGGTGCTTTGACTGGAGGGAGGAAAGGGAAGGGTCAAATGAAGAAAAACAGTCAAAGAGGAAGTCAAGTTTCTGAGCCCTGTAAGATACTGGAACCGCCCATCAGCACTGATGAAAATATGGTTCAAACATAAAGCTTCAGAGGATACAAATATCAGGTAGATGGGATTATTTGAAATTCCAATTTATAATAGGTCTTGTAAAAAGAAGCAGAGATTTATTAATTTTGGATAGAGGGATTCAAATATCTGAAAAGAAGACTAGGTTTCAAATGAGGAGATAAATCTGACATTGTGTGTGGCATTGACAAGTCACTTTGCTTCTGGTGACCTGGGTTTCCTGATACATGCACTGTGGGAACTGGATTCGTCACCCCTGGTGTCCTCCAGGCCTGAGCTTCCATGGCCCCAGTGAAATAGGCCAGCACCTGTTTTCAATTTAAGCTCTTACGTGTGCTTCCTTATTCTTTAAACCTGCCTTTCTAGTAAGCTGCCACATTTATTACGGAGCTTGTAGTCATTTCCTTTGATTCTAAAGAGAACATATATTCCATTTTTCAGCCCTAGCCTTTCCATATTACACCATCATAGTGTTGAAACCATTTTGTGGGAACAGCTGGAAAAGTCATCTCTCGGTTTTGGACACGGTTGTGGCCGGGAAACTGCGCTGGTCAGGATGCCTTAGGAACCTTCATCCTGAGACAGTGGCTTCCTCACTTTGATGAGAATTCAAAGTGATGTTTCGTACCATTGGAAGCTGTTTTAACTTATCTGGAGCAATACGGAAGGCCTGTGACAGCCCTGTCTCCTGGACTTCATTATCTCCCCCTCGGGCCTGTCTCTCACTCTCCCCATCCAGTAGAAGTCCCCCGCAGGATTCAGATGATGTGTTTTCCATTATTCGCTTACTCTTTTTCTCTTCGTTTCTCTACGTTCAGTTACCACAGCATTAGCTGCCATCATTATCAGTCCTGCCAATTAGCTGGCACCTTCACCCAGGCACCTTGGAAAATGAGATCAGACTTAGAAAAAGAGGGGGGGAAATAACATGAAACCTAAAGACATTCTGGGGAAAAATTGGCAGAGGTGAGCAGAATTGTGGTCCTTTCTTTACACAGCAAAGACAAGCTTCTGGGTGGGTCAAATACAAAGGACAAAATGAGTCCTGAGGCCCCACAGCTCCTGAAGAAGAAACGGGCATTTGCCCACCGCACACAGATGGAATTTGCATTGTGATTGTCACCAGGCAGGTTTTCCCTTTGTAGGTTCTGAATGTGCTCGACTCTAGGGCATTGAGGCTGCAAAGTCTTCATGCTAAGGCAGTTGTAAGGTATCTTGCTGATGTGCTCCTTCCCAGGTCCCTTCAACTACCCCATCGATCAGCAATGTCATGCTGCAGAAAGACATCAAAACGTCCACAGAGCACAGTTCCCGTGTTGGGTATTTACCCAGACCACCCCCGCATCATCCCCTCAGGCCGCCACTTGCTGCTTTTTGATGCTGCTTCCTATGTTCCAGATCCCCGCATCTGCCCCATTCCTTACTTACCATTCTGAAGACCCTTTGAGATTCTGGCTGTGGATTAGAAAATAGGCCCCTTCTCAAGTCTAATATCCAAAATAATTAACAGTACCTATGGCTGAAGCAACAACCAATCAGGATACTGACTGTAAACAGAATAGCAACTCCAGGAAATATCATTCCCTCTCCTCCGTTAGGTTCTGACTTGATCTTTTTCAGTTCCCAGGATGAAAAGTGTTTCCTGCTTGAGATGCATAGGACAGCTGCCAGGTTCCCTTATCTCCTTGGCCAACCCCCAACCCCATGCCTAACCACTCCTCTCCATGCCTCAATAGATAAGACGGGTGCGACAGCATGAAATGAGACAGGCCATCCTAACTGTGTGGCAGGTGGGTTCCTCCTTCCCTTGCTACTGGTACGTAGGTGTGAATCTGGCTTTCTGTAACTGTGATGGAATACCTGAGAAAATGAACTTCAAAGAAGGAAAGACTTATCTCGGTTCATTCAGAGGGCTCAGTCCAAGGTCTCCTGGCCCCTTTACTTTGGGCCTGTGGCAGAACAGTACCTCACAGCAGAAGGGTCTGGAAGAGGAGGTCTGCTTGCATTATGGTGGAGAGGAAGCAAAGATAGTGGAGGGGATCCATTCTGGACCTAATGAAATCAGAGTCAACAGGACGTTGCCTGAGATTGGAAGTGGGAGTATTAGTTTGCTATTGCTGCTGTAACAAATCACGACAAATTTAATCATCAAACTTAAATCACTTAAAACTACATCAACTTGGGCTGGAGCTGTGGCTCCCCAGTTATGGCACTTGCCTGGCATGCGCTAGTACACAGGTTCAAACCTCAGCACCCACGTACACAACTAAGCAACAAAAGCCATGTGAAAAACTAAATAAAATTGATTCTCTCTCTCTCTCTCTCTGTCCTCTCTTAAGAAAAAAAAAACTACATAAACTTACTAACTGACCATTCTGAGGGTAAGAAATCAAGAGCATGGGCTAAAGCCAAGGTGACCACGGGGCTGATTCCCTCTAGAGGAAGCTACTTGTGTCCTTGGCATAACACTCCTTGCCCCATCTTCAAAGTGTAACCCTGCAATTCCTGCTTCCTCCAACATATCACCCTTTCCTCTGACTCCAACTCCACCTACATCCCTCTTACAAGAATCACCATGACTATATTTGCCACACCCAAATAATTCAGAATGACCTCCCATTTCAAGATCCTTAATTTAATCAGCTCTGCAAAATTCCCCTTGTCATAAAAGATTCTGGGGATCAGAGAGTGGACATGTTGGCAGGGGGCATTATTTACCCTACTACATGGATTATGAGAGGAGAGAGCTTAATCACATGTGCCTTTGGCTTAAACAACTGGAAAGATGTGAAGTCAGTGTGTTAAAGACGGCTGAGGGGAAAGAAGGGTTCATTTTGAACCATGACTACTCATAAGGAGGAAGTAGAGTGGAAGAGTGGAGTTCAACAGGAAGCGGGGGGGGGCTTGCAGATACACATTATTTTAGCATGATAATGCATTAAAAGATCATGCAATCAGAGAGGACTGATAGTAGCAAGGGAGATATTTGGTAAGAGTTTAGTTCAAGAAAGTGTAAAATTCCACCCTAAGAAGTCCTGTCAACTTTAGCCCCTAGGGTGAATATGACTGTCTGGCTTCTGGCCTTTTCCAGCATGATCAGGCGTGTGATAAAGGTGGCAGCAGAGAGTGGTAAGAGTGGAAAGAAAAGAGGGAGGGAGGCCAAGCAGGGAGAGAATTCTTGTCGTTCACATGAGGTGGACTGCACGCGGACCAAAGAGACCCAGTAGGGAGAGTAAGGAAGTGTTTTCAAGCTCCTCTAAACTCAGAAGATACACATAATTAGCTGTTAAAAAGATTCAGTTATTTCTGGTGTTCTCTTCATGTGTCATGAAGTTAAAATAGCAGGTTGGACTTCATTTGCTCCTTAGGAGTGAAATTTAGGCAGGGGAAAGTGGGGTTTAACCTCTGCAGAGATGGGAAAGAATGATGGAATTAACCAAATTGAATAGTTGATCATGGAGAGTGAGGAGGCAGAAACCAACCCTGATCCCTCCAGCCCTTAGGAGCCATTAGGAAGGACATGCAGTCATGTTGAGGGAGAGGTCCCCAATTGGGGCTAAAGGAGAATTTGCTGCTGAGAAAACAGCCCTTGAAATCAAGAAGAACTGCGTGGAAGGATTTAGAAGAGGAAAAGAAACACGGAGGCCAAGATTCAAGACAGATGAGTCAGAGGCCACAGGGGCAAGGCAGCAGATATGCCCCTGGGTCCATGCTGGTGGATGGGGGACATAGGACAGCTCCACTGAGGGCAGGGACAGAGCTTGTCCCTTGCAGATGGTGCTCCCACCATGGTCCTGCATCTGGGTGCACCACGTTCACCTGGGTAAGACACAGGTCACAGGTTCCCAGGGACCCAGGGACACAATGAACTTAGTCTTCTAGGAGTTGAGTTTGAGGACATTCACAGGACACCAGGCAGGAGGCAGAAATGCACACCTGGGAGTCTTGAGAAACTTGAAGAGTCTCAACTTGCACAAGAGAGTGCACAAACTTCTCATGATAACTGTATTTCATACCTAGAGTTTCACAGCAGTGATAACAAATTAAAAAAAAAAACTAATAGATAAACAGAAAATGACCTGAAGGTTGGGAAACCTGGGTAATTGTCTGCGTTGTGACACAGATAAGCTGTGTGAACTTGTTCTGTTTGTTATATTTTGGGGGGCCTAAGTTTCCTCATCTACCCTTTCTTCCACAGAAGGTTGTAATTAGGATCAAATGAAAAATAGATAGAAGTAAGAGTGTGGGTTGCAAAAGTCAAGGGCCGTTATTATTACCATTTCTCTAGTTTGCTCCACTATGTTAGGAAAAAACACCAAGCCTAAGAAAAACAAAACGAAAACAAGGAAGATGCTGTTGGATTGGATTCAAAGTGGATATCCATTGAATAAATGAATTGAATAATTAACCAAAGACCCCACGTCCTAAGCCCTGTTTAGAAAATAAATCCCTACGTTTGACGCAGGGCAACAACTGCATGTATTCAGCCTCTCCTTTTTTTTTTTAAGACAGAGAGGGACAGTGAGTGAGAGAGAGAGAATCAATTTTATGTCGTTTTTCTTGTGGTTTTCATTGCTCCAACGCTTTGCTGTGTCTGTGGTATGGGTGTTCAAACCCGCATCCTTGCACACAGCAGGCAAGAGCTATAACCACTGAGCCACTGTTCTGGCCCCTCCTTTTTTCATTTTAACCCCACTCCCTTGTTGGTGGCTAGCTAAACAGATCCTCCATAGGGCACTTTGCTGCTTTCTAAATAGAGCTGCTATGCTTGCTTTCAGTTTATATACAATGTATTGCTATTTTTTAAAGCAAAACACCCTTATAAATACCACATTTTGGAGATAAGCATTGCAGAAAATAATTATATAAATTATTTTACAGTTAGATTACCTTTTCTATTTTGTATTTCCACTTTAAAAAAAATAACTATGCTCAGGCCCTCCAAATTATAATAACGTCCTTAACGGATCTATTTATACTTTTTGTCTTATTAGACTACACATTTATGAAAATGAAAGAATTTGCTTTGGACTAGTAAAGTGTATTTTGTGTGCATCAAATGCATTTCATGATCTTATCATTTAAGAGGGTCTCAATGAATGCTGAGAGAAGAAAAAATAAAACCATGTGATTAATCTGGACTAAAGAAGGCAGCTTTCCTCCTTAGATGACGATAAAAATAACAAAGGTTCAGGGCTGGAGCAGTGGCTCAGTGGTTATGGCTCTTGTCTGGCATCTGCAAGGATGTGGGTACGAACTCCAGCACCACGTACACAACAAAGTGTCAGAGCAACAAAAGCCACATGAAAAACTAAACAAAATTGATTTTCTCTTTCACTCTCTCTCACTGTCCCTCTCTCTTTAAAAAAAAAAAAAAAAATTAGGGCTGGAGCAGTGGTTTGGAAGTTACAGCACTTGCCCGGCATGCACAAGTATAGGAGTTCAAACCCCAGCACCACGTACACAACGAAGTCTTGGAGCACTGAAAGCCACATGAAAAACTAAATAAAAATATTGTTTCTCTCTTTCTCTCTCTCTTACTGTCCCTCTCTCTTTATTAAAAAAATATTTAAAAGAATAACAAAGGTTCATTTGCAACTTGGGACCTACATTTCTTGAGATTAGAATGTTATTGTTTGTTTATTGCAGCTGAGAATTCATATAGAGGAAGAATGAGTTGATGGCATCCAGAGATCACAATCCCTATTTAATTTTGAGCAAGGTGACAAGACAATTGGAAAAATACAGTGCCACACAGAAAAAACAATTCATGTTGAAAAAGACTATTAAGTTTTTGTTCATATGTAAGTATCCTATTGTCCTTATCGTAAGATGGTTTTAGAACAAGTTTTCCTTCAAGTTCTGGTAGGGTTCTGTAGTTTGGTGAAGCGTAAAGGTGTCTCCTAGGACTGGTTAAAATACTGGGATCCTCGTGGTAGAAAGGATGTGGTTCAAAAAGCATTTGCATCTGAAAAGTTATACTTAACATTAAAAATCGTTGGAAAGCAGCTTGGTCCAACAATGAGAAAAGTGTTTGTAATAAGCAGTTAAGGTTTAGATTATCCCCTAATTGGAAGGGGTTTCATTTTTGTAGTATAAATCATTTTCCTTTCTTTCAGCAATGAGTTATTAAAGCAACTTGATTCCATGACACTAAGATTTCTGGAGTTTGAAAGCAATTACACAAATGAAGTGGACGGTGAAGAAAGAGGAGCCGTGTCTAGAGACAGAACAGCATAAATGCACGTGCTTGTGAGAAATAACACCAAGAAGAGACCATTAAAACTCAAAATGAGAGAACTGGGCTGCACCAACAAACGCGATCCTCCCAGACTCAGCAGACGGCGAGAATTCAGAGCATGTGGGAGATGTGGGGGTGATTCTGGTTCAGGAGCAAATGCATATCATATTGTTACTTCATACGTATTTATGATTGTACAATAATTCTACTCCTTAATTTTAAAAAAATTAAAAAAAAAAAGAATTCAGGGGCTGGAGTAGTGGCTCAGTGGTTACAGCTCTTGCCTGGCATCTGCGAGGATGTGGGTTCGAACCCCAGCACCACATACACAATAAAGTGTCAGAGCAACAAAAGCCACATGAAAAACTAAATAAAATTGATTCTCTCTCTCTCTCTCTCTCTCTCTCACTGTCCCTCTCACTCCAAAAATAGAAAAATAAACACAATAAAAAGAATTCAGAACACATTTCAAGTGCTCTAACTCCTGTGCCACATTTTAAGAGTAATTCAGAAAAAAACTGAAATACATTAAGAAAGAAACTATAAATCAGTGGAAGGAATTCCAGACATGTTCAAAGTGAATTTCATTATAGTCCTGCTGTTCAGAACCTGTATACCCTAAAAAGAAAGTCATTTAATCCATCCAGGTCTTACCTTTACACAAGACATCTTTAAAACAAAAGAGTAGTCTTAATGAATAAAGATATCTTTTAGTCTTAAAATTCCAGCATTTTTGGCAGGACATTTTGAGGTAATAACTAAGGTTTTCCTTCCAGAATTCTTGCTTCGGCCTTCCCGCCATAGAGCCACCAGCTTTATTTAGGACAAGGGTAGTTACAGTAAACAATGAAGTCATTTGAATTCTTATTGTTATTTTTAAACGCACATTAGCCACAATAATCTTGAGACTCAAGGCATTTGATTGCAAGTATGAGTTATTTGGTAGAAGGTTCCAAAACCATTTTGTAGAATATGAGAATCAAATTTTAAACTATGTCTATGTAAATAATGTGGCATCATTGAAGAGCTAAAGTTGACTTTATGGGAGGGGAAATTCAGAAGGGACGTGACTGTGTCTCAGGTGGGAATGGAAAGTGGTCCATTGTCCGACGTTTCAGGCAAGCGATGGGTGCGAGGAGGAACAAGAGTAACCACAGATTATTCGGGGGGCTACTTTAGACCACAGCGAATCACTGAGTAGCTTTCCAAGGAGGTTGCAAGCCTCCTAGAAAATACAGGAAGGCTTCTGCCTGGAGGGCTGCCACACGGAATTCCATACCCCCCAGCAAGACGGAAAGCAGGAACCGAATCCTCGGAGGGAACTCGGAAGTGGCAGAGAAGGAGAGAAGGGGAAAGATCTTTCACAGACAGGGAGAAGAGGATGGAGAGTGACTCGCTCTTGGGAAATGGAGAGGAGAGGGAACCTGCATTTTGATGGAGATGCTGTGGAGTAGATGTTGGTGATACAGGATGAGTCAAGAACCCTGCATGTGGAATCCAGTGGCAGTGGACCCATTGCCTCTCACTCAGTGTGGACAAGATGCATGAGTTGAATGCCAGAAAGCTTGCTGTCCGGGTACTCTCAACTGAATTTGTCTCCCTAAGACTCACGTGTTGAAGACGTAACCTCCAATGGGATAATATTTGGAGATGAGGTCTTGGGAGGAAATTAGCCTTAGATGAGGTCCTGGAAGAATTGGTGGTTTTATGAGAGAGACCAGAGCATTGGGCTCACTCTCCCTGGCCTCTCAAGGTGGGATTCCACTGCCATACCTTGAGTGACTTCTACAAGCCCTCACCAGAACTGGCACCATGCTGGGATACCAGTTTTGGACTTGCAGCCTCCAGAACTGAGGGGAAATGAGGTCCTGTTGTGGTAGCCACCTAGTCTATGGTAGTGTCTTGTCACGGCAACCTGAGCAGACTCAGACACTTCTGTGAATGCAAGGAGAGATTGAAATTAATCAGAATTACATTTTGAAGTGGTTACTAGTGAACAATGTAACTCTTATTTACGTTGATTGACTTGTAAAATAGCTTTTTGAATCAAATATTGAAAAACATAACACTATCGGGGCTGGAACAGTGGCTCGGTGGTTGGAGCACTTGTCTGGCGTGTGTAAGGTCCCAGCACCACATACACAACTAAGTGTCAGAGAAGCAAAGGACTGATGAAAAAATAAATAAAATTGATTCTCTCTCTCTCTCCTTCTCTCCCTCTTTAATAACATTATTCCTAAAAATAAAATAAAATGACATATAGCCTTGTGGATTAAAGCAAAATATAAAAATTATTTATGTTGTGTAAACACTAGAAATAGCAAAAATCATATTTTTATTTTATTGTTTCGTTGACATTTTATGTAATATACATAATGTAGATGCATTATTATTTATGTTCTTACACTAAATTTTATTCTTTTTTAATTTTTTCAAATATGCAAAGCTGCAGTTTATTTGAAATGGACGTGTAATTACTTTTCTCTGTAATATGTAACGTTTTCATTGAGAAAATGCACTAGTGATAGGGTTTGATGTACCTATCATCTCAGAGAAAAGTCTGCACAGTGGAGAATGTTCTTCATTCTAATTTTTATGAAATGTGTACAAGTACCACCTCATATTTTAAAAAATTTTTAGTTGTAGATGAATAGAATCCCTGTACTTAATTAATGTACTCATGTTTATGCTGAGCTAAGGAATGAACCCAGCAACACATGCAAGGCAAGAGCTTTGAGCTCCACCCCTAACCCCTACCTCATATGTTTTTATAGGTACTGTCTCTTTGTCTCAATTTAGAGCTTCTCTTTTCTATGAAGTATTTTATAAAGCAAAACACATAAAATAAATTCTCTATTCATAATTCTTTTTTAATGTTTTGCCAAATAGATGCTAAAAAATCATAGGACTTTTCAATTTCATTCCATTCCAGTACACGATATAATCCGATTACAAAAATGGAGTTTGATCAAAAGATTTTTCCTACAAGTCACTTAACAGAATTTTAAAATTAAATTTTGCACACTGTTTGAGGTCTCATCATTTAATTTGTTCATCTCCCTTTTTTTGTGGGGATAAACTTGCCTTTGTTATTATTGCAAAACTTGAAGGTTTCTGGCTTCCAATGCATTGATAAAAGATTTCCAACCAATTATCTTTTAAATGAAGAGTTGTTCAATGCCAATGTAGGATTTGTAGATGATTTACAATGTAGTTCTCCTGAATGCTGAAACATTTCTAAAATCTGATTAAAGATGAAAGAGAAAACATACGCAGTCTTGCAAAAGGTGGGGTTTTTTGTAACTTGCTTTGTTTTTTTATTCGTTTCTTTTTTAGTATCATTATAATATTTTTGTAGTCAGAAACTTCACTCAAATATTTATAAGTTTTAATATCAAGTTTGTTTTAAATGGGAGACTACTGCAGTTTGCTTTAATATAATTATAATTTACTTGTGTACCACAGCCAATTCCAAGAACTCTGTTCTCTACAAGTTTCTTAATTTAGTAAGACCATTATTTTACATTTCACCTATTGTGTTCTGCTGAATTTGTACCCATATTGATACTGCGGAAACAAATAATCGCATATTCAAGGTTGAACAAGGTTGAATCTTTTTCTTTTGTTTTTCAAGATGGAGAGAGTGAGAGAGGAAAAAAAGAGAATCGGTTTTATTTATTTCTCCACCTGGCCTTTGTTTCTCTGACACCTAGTTGTGTAAGCTGGGGTTTGAACCTGGGCCCTCGCATATGGCAGGCAAGTGCTCCAATCTGTGAGCCACTGCCCCAGCCTTCAAGGTTGAATCTCTACGTGAACATCCAACAGGTACATTTTCAACAGGTGTCCTTCCCTGAGCTTACTTTTGAAAGTGAATTTGATGAATGAATTCCAACCAATAATAGAAATAAAGGATATTCTATGAGTAGAACCCAATTAAACTTTCACCAAATGGAATCCTTTACCCATTTACAGATTTCTGTTGGACATTTGGGTCCCCAGCAGTACCTATGTAGAAACCTAGTAACCAATGGGAAGGAATTAGGAGGTGGGGCCTTAGTGAAGCAAGTAGGTCGTAGGGCAGAACCCTCACGGATGGGCTTAGCGCCCTTGTGAAACAGACCCCGGAGGGCTGTCTTGTCTTCCACCTTGAGATGAAACCGCAATCAGGTACAGTCTGTGAGTCAGGGAATAGACCCTCCCCAGACATTGGTTCTGCAGGCACTGAGATCTTGGACTGTCCAGCTATCAAGGTTACAGGAAATAAATGCCTGTTTTTTTGTTTTTTGTTGGTTTTTTTTTGTTTTGTTTTCTTTGTTGTTTTTTAGGGGGTGGTGCACCTGGATACCAGGGATTAAACCCAGGAACTCTTAAGCAGTGAGCCACATCCCCAGCCCTGCTTTGTTTTTGTGTGTGTGTGTGTGTGTGTGTTTTTATTTTGTTTTGTTTTGTTTTTTTAAAGAGAGGGACAGTGAGAGAGAGAGAGAGAGAATAAATTTTTGTTTAGTTTTTCATGTGGCTTTCATTGCTCTGACACTTAGTTGTGCACGTGGTACTGGGGTTAGTACTCGTGTTCTTACACCTGCCAGGCAAGTGCCATAACCGCTGAGCCACCACTGCAGCAGCTCCCCAGCCCTTTTTATTTTAAGACAGGGTCTGGTTGAGTTGTTTAGGGCCTCATTAAGTTGCCAACTTAACTCCAAACCCACTTTTCTATACTCTGTTTGATTGGATTCTCTAAACCCAAATTTTGATGTTTGGTTCTTGATTAGGCTTTGGTAACAGGGAGAGGAAGATTTAGAGTTTGGAGGATAAAGAAAGAACTTTGCTTTTTTTTTTTTTTTTTTTTTTTTTTTTTTTTTTTTTTTTTTTTTTTTTTTTTTTTTTTTTTTTGCCTATGTCCTGTATACTTTTGATTTCTGTGACCGTCATTCCGGCAAGTCATCTTCACCCCACCAAAAATGGGTCTTTCCCACCGCAGCAGGTGAATCTAGTTTGGAAAATGAATGCGATTCCTTCCTCTGTTATAGGGTTAATAACTGCTTCCTGCTGGGCTGGGTTCTCTGATACCTAAGTGTACTTTTTGCTTATTAATTAGTTTTCTTTTTTAGAGAGAAGTACAGTGAGGGAGACAGAGAGAATCAATTTTTATTGAGTTTTTCACATGGCTTTCGTTTCTCTGACACTTAGTTGTGTATGTGGGTGCTGGGGTTTGAACCTGTGTACTTTCGAATGCCGGGTAAGGGTATTAACTGCTGAGCCACCGCTCTAGCCCAATTACTGAGTTTTCTTTCAAACTAAGTCTTTCTTACTAAGTCTTTCTTTCAATGACTCATTTAACATTCTTATATGTAGTTGCAAATTTTGGATGTGAATCTCTTCCTTTTCAAATTATTGCTATGGTTTCCTTTTCTTAACAGGATCCTGAGTAGTAAAATAAGAACTATGAGAAGTGGGCTCAGAAAGCAGACCATCAAAGCTGGGATTGGGTAAATGGATTGGCTGTGTTTTTGGACTTGATTGAAATGATGAGCTTCTAACCAAAATGAAATGGGATGCTATTAATTCATTACAAGTAGTGGCCATTAATCAATATGTAGTTAGTTGTAATAATATTTCTACTTAAATAAGTATTTAGAGGTGAAATGATTGCTTTGCTTTACTATTGCTTTAGTGATGTTTATAAACATCTGGTATGGGATGGATTCTTCTGAGCGCAGATAAATAATTCTAAAATAGGATTTGATAAGTTCAGGTCTTTAAACTCTCAGTTCAGGGTCCAAAAAATAATATTTTTTTTCCTCTGAAAGCTCTAAAAGATTTTCCTTCCCATCCTCTTTTTAATCTCAAATAACTTTTTTTTTTAAATGGCAACATAACCAATGTTGTTGGAAATTAGACTCAAAATTTGTGTGGATAGCAAAAGTACAATGTTAATTGAATTCAACAACTTTTCCAAATATGTTATGTGAAAGTTCAAGATTGACTTAGCAGCACAGAGATTCCAAAGCTTGCAGTAAGCATATGTGGTTGGACCCAGAAGAAGCTAGGATTTGGGGACCCCTGAGCGATTGAGCCTTTCTTGTCAGTGGAAGAATGTCTGAGAACATTTGCTTTAAAAGCCTGCCATGACCTCACTGTGGGAATTTGTTGTGCAAGGCAACGATCTGTCTCCTTAAGATCCAGCCATGCAATCTCTATTGGCATTTTAGGGTTGAATTTCATTGTGCTCCAAAGAGTGAATTACCAATTTTGACCTAGAAGTAAATAACTTATATACCAAAAGAATTAGATAATTTATTATTAGCAAAAACCTGGAAGAATACATAAGGCAATTGATTTTCTTTGTTTTAAGAGAGAGGGACAGTGAGAGAGAAAGAGAGAATCAGTTTTATTCAGTTTCTCATGTGGCTTTCGTTGCTCCAACACTTCGTTGTGTATGTGGTACTGGAATTTGAACCTGCGTCCTCCTGCATGCCAGGCAAGTGCCATAACTGCTGAGCCACCAAGGCAGCCTGGAGGTAATTGATTTTTAAAGTGTTAGACCCAGCAGGGTAGAATATAACATCAGATTGGGTCAAATTGATTATAGTAAATTAATGATTCCAGATTGAGCCCTGACTACAAGATTTATATTATATCAATTTAGGGAGGCTGGAATTGCATTGATCAGAAGTCCTGTCCATGAATAGTTTTGAGTTAGTGGGGGCCACAAGGCACATCTTGTGTGAGATTTGCAAGACGGGGGTGAAACATTAGCCCATTCCTTTTATGCCAGGAGATTTTGTGCAGATCACTGAAGCTGCTGCAGCCCTCACATTGTCACTTCTTTGCTGGGTCACCTTGCTGGCATGAGGCAGCAGCCTAGCCATAGCTCCTGAGGCTTCTGCGTTGTCTTCTTCAGCTTCTCAGAATTCTGGACTAGTTTCCATGACAAAGGGCACAGCTTTGTCTGCAGACCACACAAAGCTGGAAACTTGGAAGCAAGGAGAGACTACATTACTTTGTTGCATTCATAAGAAGTGATCGCAAATTCGATGTCTTCAAACAACACAGATTTATTATATTATAGTTCTGCAAGTCAGAAGTCTCATGGTGTTGGATGGACTGCTTCCTTTTCTGAAGGCTCCTACGGAAAATCCCGCCCTTGCTCATTCAGGTAGCTGACCTAGTTCAGTTCTGAGCTATTATAGTGCTGAGGTCCTCATTTCCTTGCTGGCTGCCAGGTAGGAGATGTTCCCACCCCAAAGGCTGTGCCCTTGGCTCATGCCTGCTTCAAAGCTAAACCCAGCAGGTCAAGTCCCCATCACACTTCATCTCACTCCACTCTCCATCTTAAGATCAGCTGATCAACAGCTTTAATTCCATCTGGAAAGCTAGTTCTCTTTTGCCATGTAATGGAACACATCACAGGTTTCAGGTATTAGCATTTAGACATCTTTTGGAGTGCTATTATTGTACCTACCACATCAATCAACGTGGGTTTACAGTCATTTTTGCAGACTGTAATTTTTCTTGTTCTTTCCTGTTTCAGTATTCATCTTTCCTTTCCAACTTCCTGCCCTATTTGTATTTAGGACCATTGTCAGAGGCAAAAATCACATAGAAATGATTTAATTAGCTCACATAATTGCATCAGGTTCTATAATAAATCTCATAGTCCATATCAACCTTACTGGTTTCATTTCTCTTATTGAAGCCTGACTAATAAACTAATGCACATGAAAATGGTGCTAGCCATTTATTTGAGAACTTGACTATGCTTTACACTTAATAAGGATCTATTCCTGAATTTCCCTGGCATAAGGTAGATTTAGGAATTCAAAGGCTTAGGGAGAGAAATGTTGGTGTAGACGGTTTATGTGCAGTCTGCACAGGAGTGGATTCATTATGTGTAAAATGCACTCATTTCCTCTCTTGCATCCCAGGAAAAGGCCCAGAGGATGCCTTCTCAAAGTAAGACTTTGAGAAAAAAATTAGTGAGGGGAGCTTCTTTCCTCCTGAAGTCCTTGTTTGTCCTGTCTAGATATGATAGTGGAGAATGTTTCCAACAAGATGGACATTCTGATTTCAATCCAAGAGAGCAGAAGTTAAAAGCACTTAAAATCTAAATACAAGGTGGGTACCTTCAGAATGAAAAGCAGTAGGGGTGTAGTGTGATCAAAATGTTCTGACCTATAAGAATCTTTGGAATGGGCTAATATGTCACAGCTTCCTTGGGAATGATATAGATGTGTAGCCTTTTAAAATATTTTTTCACGGGCTGGAGCGTGGTGGCTTGGCAGTTACGGTGCTTGCCTGGCACGCGCAAGTACACGGGTTCAAGCCCCAGCACCACCCACGTACCCAACTAAGTGTCAGAGCAACGAAAGCCACGAGAAAAACTCAATAAAAATCGATTTTCTCTGTCTCTCTCAAACACTGTCCTTCTCTCTTAAAAAAAAAAAAATATATATATATATATATGTGTGTGTGTGTGTGTGTGTATTTTCATATATCACAAAGCAGATTCCAAATCAAGTACCCAAACTCAAGTTGGTTCACTACAATGCAGATCAGGACCTCTCTTCCAGTTTTTAGACTAAGCCAGCTTACAAATGCAGAGCCTACTCTTTGCTGAGAAAGGTTCCTCCCTTGAGAAAGGAAACTACCACATTGCTACAAGTAGTTACTATAAATCATCTTCTTAGGAAAGAACCTATTCACTATAGTGATTAAAAAAGAAAAGGCGTATTTGTCATTAATTACTCTACACCAACTCTGAAATAATGGTAATTTCTTAAAACCTAAAACGCTTTTCTCATCCTTTAATCACAACAGGGACCTACTGTGATCAAGTGACTAAGAGGAATCTTAGCCCAAATGCAGATCCAAGAGTTCCACAAAGCTATCCCGCAGCCATTGCCAAAAGTCCTGGATTTATAACTGAAATAGATGCACGTGACAACTGGCAGAATTCCTACATTAGCCCTCTGACCCAGCAAGAGCCAAATGAAGGGTGTTGAACCTTTTCTTCTTAAGAGTTCAGTGAATCAAATGCAGTATGATATTCTGGGAAGCAAAAATGAGTGATACTACCTAAGACTCAAAAGATCGCCAGGCTCGTGATGTCAATTGTGACCCTATTTAACTTGTTTATCTCTTCTGGAAAGAAGGCAGGTGAATCTTAGAAGACATCTGTAGATTATCATAAACTAAGGGGATAACTCCAGTGGCCGTTATACTACACATCTGATGTGTTTACTGAGAAAATTAATATAGTCTCTGACGCCTGATATGAAATCACTGAGTAGGAAATGCTTTTTTTTCCTCCTCCATACCAATGTGCAAGGAACTCAAGAGGTAGTTTTATTTTACCTGGCATGGCTAAAAACTCACATTTACCATCTTGTCATAGGGGTTTATCACCTTTTCTACTCTCTATCATAACATATAACATAGTCTGCAAGGATCTTGATCATCTCTGTATTCCATATCCCACTGGCCCAGTAGGTGACGACATTGTTCTGGTTGCATCTAATAAGAGGGAATTAAAAAGTACTTCAGGTGCCTTAGTTTGACACAAGTAATACAAGGATACCACAGGCAGTGGGGTGGCAGGTTTCAGCTCTAAGAAAGTCAAGCTTCTCCCAGCCTCAGGGAAGTTTGCTGAAGTCCAAGAGTGTGAAACAGGTTTAGATATCCTCTTCAAAGTGGAAGGCAATTTGCTGTAACTTGTACCATCCACCATTAAAAATGAGGCACAATATTTGGTTGGATTTTTTTAAATATTTGAGTCAACATTATACCATATTGAAGTGTTCTATTCTAATCTTCAATAGATTCATAACAATAGCAGTGATAAGTGTAAACCAGAGCAAGCTGCCACAGCAAGTGCTGGAATGCAAGGTGCTTGATCATGTAGGCCTGATAGCTCAGCACTCCCAACACCTGGAAGGTCTGTGGCAATAAGGTTGCCTTGTGGCACCTCTAGCAAGAATTCAGGCAGGTCACATTACCAACCTGACTGACTTTTATCCAAAATAAGCTAAGAAAATTTTATATTAAGGTCAGATCTGAACTATCAAGATTAAATTTTGTACCATCTGTGGAAATAGATCCTGAAGAATAAAATACAAAACTCAGAGACAAAGAAATCCTCCTTAAAAAGGTATGTAGTCCCTGAAAGTAAAAACTTATGAGATGAATATAAAAAGATAAGATAAAGCTGAAGAGGGAATTAGTGAACTAGAAGATAGGTCTCAGAAAATTACACAGAATTTTAAAAACACAGAAACAAGATGAAGAATATGAAAGAAAGGCAACAATCATGAAAAATATAATAAAAAACTAACATTTTAAGAAATAATTCCCTAAGGGAAGAAAATAGAAAAAAATTCTAGGGAAAGTAATATTCAAATAGCTAATAAATAAGCAGGAGTCAAAGTTGGAAAAAGACACTAGAGAGAAAAGGTAAATTAACTACCCAAAAAATATTCTTTAGGTTTATATAATCTGAATTCTAACAGAAAATATATTTTAATTAAGAATGTACACACAATGAAATTATCACTCATTAATGAGAGTAAAATGAAGATTTTTTTGACAAAGCTAAGACTTTTGTCTCTCACAGACAGATCATCGCTACAACAATAAGCAAACAAATACTAAGAAATATGTTCCAGAAGGAAAGAAGATGGATGTTACAAAGGAATGGAATGCAGATGCAAGAAACGTATGTCACATATTCATGCTAAAAACTTAACGCCAACCATCAAAATAAAAATTTCAAAGGCTCAACTTCTGAAATGCTTCTGTGACCTTTTTTGGGGAAATGTGAAATGCCTGAAACAACAGAAATAGATCTGAGCTGAATTACTAGTTGTTGGGCCTTAAGCTTTCAATTATTATTATTATTATTTTTTGAAAGTGAGGAGATTGCGCTAACTTTAAATGAATTGTTCAAGGTTTTGTCCAGTGTGATTCTATTATCTGTGATATTTGAAATTATTAAGTGAGGATTTATGCTCGCGAAAAAAATACTTTGGAATTATAGATGCTTGGAGTTACAAAGGATCTTAGAGGCTCTCTAGTCCAAATTGCTATTGATATTTTAATCTCCTCATTAGCAGCAAATACTTATTAACCTTGAATAATTTACTTGCTTTAGCTCATATTTTAATTTAATCCTTCACATGTTCCTAATTAGTTTTTTTCAGGGAGAAATGGGAGTCCAGGAATTATAGTGATGCTTTTCCCCGTGTAGAAGAATATGACTTCTTTCTGAAGATTAAATGAGGAAATCTGCAAATGGACCAGAGGATAGGTTTAGAAAGTTCCTTTAGAAATACAGTAAAAAAATACTCCCATACCTGCAAGATTTTATAGTAACTAAATTGAAGCTGTTAATATCCTTGTTGTTTTTCTTAAAGTGCGTTAATGATGGAAGATGAATTTCTGTCTTTGAAAACTTAGTTGCAAAGGCACACACATCACCTAAGTCCTGGTAGCTTCTTATAAAATAAGTAGAACTTCCAGATGTGAGTGCCACAGTAGGAGAAATAAAACCTTACTTCTCCATCAGATCCTGGAAGAAGACCGCTTAAAACAGGTAAGCTTTAGTGATGAAATGGAATTTAGAAAAGATGAGGTGTAGGGGACAGTATAAGTTCAGCCCTGGGTGGGAACCAAGGTAAGCAAGGGGACAGCACACTACGCCTCACACGAGAACTTGGCTGCATGAGGGGAGTGTGATCAGTGGCTTTATCCACGGTGTACTTACAGGCACCTGTAAGTCATATCAAGAGAAAATTACTAGCTTCTTTCAAGAAACTTGAATCTTTCCCAATTCTTCTTACTAGTCAGAAGGAGCATGGATAATTTAAACAAAACTGCTGTTTCTCCTGGGAGGTCATATATCCATTGGATCTGATTTTGATTAGTACTGTCCCTAAATATGAAACCAATTTGAGGACTTAATTGAATCTCTATTACTGTCCTCTGAAAATAAAATTGTTCATTCTCACTCTTTTTTTTTTTTTTTTAAAGAGAGAAGGACAGTGAGAGAGACAGAGAGAATCAATTTTTTATTGAGTTTTTCACATGGTTTTCTTGCTCTGACACTTAGTTGTGTACGTGGGTGCTGGGGTTTGAACCCATGTACTTGCACATGCCGGGCAATTGCCGTAACCGCTGAGCCACCGCTCCAGCCCTTCATTCTCACTCTTTAATTCATCTTGGATTCAATTGATTTTAATTCACTAGTAATGTCTTTAAAGAAAATACTGAGTATCTTCCAAAACCTTTGCCCACCCAAGAAGATAGTAACACGTATATTGAAAAAGGAATTATGTTTAAGAAAAAATAGAGTCACTTAGGAACAAATATCAGTAAAGAAATAAATAATAAACATACAAAAGACCCAAAGGAATCTTGATTTATTTTCCCAAAATTAGTCTGCAAAAGATCTATAAAACGGTTTAAAAATCTGGATTTGGAACTATAAATTTTACCATGTCCTTGATTGGATCAATGAACTACAATGTTTAAATAAAATGCTTTTGTGTGTTTTCAAAAGAAATTGTCCTTGAAAATTTGTTTTGAACTTGGTAAAATCCTGGTGGTTTTGTTGTGAACCTTTATAGCCAGATTGGCCAAAGACTGCCTAAAATATGCATAGATTATTTCTTCTAACCTGGTTTTCATACTTAAAAGTACTGGTAGTTTGAAATTTGAAAGTTCTTTTATCTACTTTGTTTTTGTAGGAACAATGAAAATTTTCCATTTATTAATACTTTGAGATTCTGTTCCAATATTTTTTCTTAAGTTTATCAAAACTTACTTTGCCACATCTAGTTAATTTTCCAAAGTGAGATAGTTGGCATTTAATTTTATTACTCACCCCCTGGATTTAGCTTTCCCCCACTGCCTAACCAACAACTGGAAAAGAATACAGATCCCTAAAAAGTATGCCTTTGAATCTTCTCTCACTGTACCATAATAAATGAAACTCAAGGACCCAAAAGAACTGTTACAACTACTTTAGATGCATTCATTATAACCATAAGGAATATTTAACATGAAAAAAGAAATGCAGAATGGTTGTCAATATTTTTTAAATGATTATCAGTTCATAGTTACAAAAACATGCCAAATATAAAGCAAGAAAAGAGGTCATCTCTATCCCCAAGCAGTGAGGTGAACAGTCATGTGAACATTTTGGAGATTTTTCATATTTGGGGGGAATTCTTCTTGGAAACTTTACAAACTGTGCTCAAGATTGAAAGGAATTTAAATATCATTATTTGCACCATTTCACTTAAAAGTGTTCCTGTTTTGGGGCTGGAGCCATGGCCCAGAGGACGTGGGTTCGAAACCCAGCACCACATACACAACAAAGTGTCGGAGCAATGAAAGTCACCTGAAAAAATAAATAAAATTGATTCTCTCTCTCTCTCTCCATCTCTCTTTATTTTAAAAAAAAAAAAGTATTCCTGTTTTGCTGGAAAGGTATGTTTCTTGGTTATTTTCCTTTAGATCTTCTTTCTCCCAGTCTGTTAGAGAGGAACGATGATGGTCCTAGTCAGAGCACTGTTTTTCAGGCACTGGATAAAGTGATATCCAGTCAAAATTTTGGGCAGTGGGTTCCTTTCCCTAAGACATGATATTAAAATATAGATATTAAAATGTATGAAAAATGATAATCACTTTTATTTTTACAGGTGTAGGGAGATTTTTTTTTCAGCAGTTGAAAAATGATGCCATGACTAATATGACATCACTTGGTCCCTGTCAAAGTCAGCTCTTACACAAGGTTAGCAAGTGGCAGCTGCGAGGGAAGCAAAACACTAAGTTCATTTGGGCTTGTGAAGGGTATCTACAGTGCCGAGGTCAGGAGAGGGGATGAGGATCCATCATCTCCGAGGACCTCCAACTGTGCAGGTCCTCTGCAAATCTCCTGCATGGGTAAAGCTTTCAGTGAGCTCTTTCTTGATCATCTTCATGCACTGTTGCCAACAGCTCGTGGGGACTCAAGCCTGGAAAACCCAGGAACCAGTGTTATACCACAGTGTACCGTTTCCACTGGGTCTCAGCTCAGACACTCTTCTGCTCAACTCGTCTCCTGACCTTTAATTTACAGAAGTGAATACTTGTGTACCTCTTCTGCCATCAGCACTAAATATATCCAAAGAACTAATTAATGTAACCACAATTTAGGAGTGGGGCAAAGGTACTTCTGCTCACCAGCAGACTGATGGGGCTTCCAGGATACAAAGAGGACACGTAGGTAAGTCCTGACACGTCATGATCCACTTCTGGCAGGCATAGCTCCCTCTTCTCTTAGTTACTACAGAATTTCCCAGGAAGCTGGGAATCTCTTTATTCACAGGAATCTTTCTGTTCATTAACTTACTGTGATCCTTGGACCTGAGCCGAAACCTCTATTCCCAGCTCAGCACCTTGATAGAAGTTGAGCCAGGAAGGGAAATTTCAACCTGGCCGCTTCGTAGTTCTAAAAGTTCGGTGGGAAAAAGATGAAAGTGATGGCTAAAAACAAGACAGGAATCGCAGAGGACCTCCATTAGCCATGCCTCCTCGCCCCTGGCCCCATGGGTAAGCAACAATTGACTGGAGTCACACTACTTCCTGGGGCTGAAGGCAGAGGTCATTCAAGTCCTGGGAGTGCTTTCTCATGCCTATCGAATTTCCCTAATGATCCATTTGCACGCCCCTGGTGTTTCAGAACAGGAATGTCTTCTTACGCATACTTTCTAAAAGAGGTGTGAGTGCTAAAATTTCACTTTTCCCTTCCTACTAAAGTTCAGCTGGTCTCAGGACAGGTCTGGTCTTGCTGTTCCTTCCTGAGTAGTAGACAACTTGCTTCACACTTCATTCAAAGTGCTTTTGTCATTGGATTTTGGCCGAGAAGGAGGCTAGTTTTGACAGGAGAATAAATGAGACCCAGCTGAGGACGGTGCTGAAGCAGCTCTGCTACAGCATGCAGGAGGGAGTGCTCAGAAGCACCAGGGGTTGGGACTCTGGAGACAGAGAGGATGGGGGTGTTGGGGGAGAGAGGTGCTGACGAGGGCTTCAGGCAGGCCTGCACTGAAAGTTGCATTATTCTCTCTGAATAACTCTGCTATGGGAATTGCAAATGGCCCTTAAAAAAATTCAAACTACCACTAAATTGTCTCTGCTAGTTAAGTTAAATCCGACCTGGGCCTGTCCCAGAGAGCTGGCTAAACAGTTCATGTCAGCACTCTTGCCTGTGGACCAACATACCAGGTGGCTCTCAAAGGCCATAGAGAGCTTGATGACCAGGTGCCCCTGGGCTAATCACCCTCTGGAACATCAGGGAGTGGTAGGATATCACTGCTGTAATAATGTCACAGAGGTTTACCTAGCCATTTATCACCTGAGTGTGACATTTAGTTAGCAACTATAGGATGGGAAAGCAGAAGCAATTAGAACACTAAGAGAAAGAAAGAAAGAAAAAAAAATCCCAGGGCAGTAAGCAACTTATTAAGACCCTCATCAGACTCACTGTGCATGCTAGGTAAGCATTCTGTTATGAGTTACACCCCCAGCTAGGACCCTCCTCTTGACTAGTATAACTACTTGAGAAAATTCCCTAATAACCAGACAAAACATGCCATCGTGGACAACCAGCTTTCATTGTGCACCAACTGTGAATGAGGCACATCTAGGTAGTCCAGATACTAATATACTGAAAACAGTCATGGCTCTCAAGAAACTCACTATAAAGTACAAGACATATACACACCTGCATATACACACAAATATGCACACACACATATATGAATATGGCAGCAAATCACTATAAAGTACAAGACATATACACACATGCATATACACATGTATATGTATATGGCAGCATATATGTGTGTATCTCTACACACACAGACACACACAGCAACTACATCAATCACTGCATCAATCTTGCACATAAACTGGCACACATTTCTTAGTGACTTCTTTCACAGGTTCTCATTTTCTAATTATTTTAAATTAGTTTCAAAAGGTTTCTGATGTCTTGGAAACCATGGCCACAAAGAGTGTCTACTGGTTCAACTCCTAAAATAGTCCCTCAAGTGTACTTGAATATCATGGGTAGTCTTTTCTTTGGAGGCTGATTTTGGTCTGGCCCATTCCCCTGGAATTGAACCCTTTCACCTTCTCGAGCCTTCCTTCAGCTAGGCCTGAGACTTAGGTTTCTTTTTATTTGCATTTTAAAGTTGCAGACCAATGCCATATTCGTCAATGTCAAGACCCCAGCCCTAGAAGAGCAGAACTTCAGATCTCCTTGGTTGGGCCCGTGCAGAAATGCTCACATACCTAGGGCTTTAGTTAATGAGCTAAGACTCAGTAGGAAAGAACAAAGAGATCAATTATTGAAGATATTTTCCAACTCAAAAATATTGGATTTTGATAGAAGAAATGTGATAATAGTTAAATCAATGGTGGAAAAAGAAAGCCCTAAAGGAAAATGAGAGTGAGGTAAATCTCACAGGACTTGGTCAGCGGGAGGCAGTGTCTGTGGGATGCATGAACCTTGAGCTTGATTTTGAAGGCTGACCACGCTTTGGCAAGCTGGAGCAGTTGCAGGAGAGCTGAGTATATTGTGAGCAAAAGTAGGCCCAAGGCGAGGTATGTGGGGGTGATTAATAAGATAATGATCTATTTGAATAAGACACTGACTCTTAAGAAGGGAGCTTGGGGTGCACACCCCATTCCAAGAAAAGCTTTTGGTCGTCACGCCCTTGAGCCCTGACAAGGGGGAGGGACTGCTGTGAACATGGCTGGGTCTCATAGACAGGGTAGCCAGAATGGCAGAGAGTGAAGTGTGCCCTTGATGGTGGCACATGGTTTCTTCAAGAGACTTCATGCTTGGGAACAGGAACCCTAAGGAAAATGAACTCTTCTGGGAATTGCTCTGCCTACAAACAGATCCAGCTGGCAGGGTTCCCACCTGCCACCCTGTTGCATGGAACTTCTTGGGACAGACAGTGGCCGCAATATGAGGCAACTGTGACCCAGCATCTGCTGCTTGTAAGCAGCAGGTCAGAAAGGAGACCTTGAATGAGATGGAGGATGACCTTGAATGAGTGTGTTGGGGACTTAGGAATTCCCTGGCGGGAAATGACATGTCATTCAATTCCCCGGGAACCAAAATGACCAGCACAGCATCACAGAACTTGGTGCAAACAAATCATAAACCTCTGACAGGGCACCCCAAGAAACTGTAGCAGCCAGGTAACCCCAGGGGGCAGGGGTGAACAGAAAGAGATCTTATGCAATAAACAGGGAGATGGACACGAATGGAGGGAGACAGCAGAGAGGTTAAAATTACCTCCAGAAGTGGGTTAAGCAGGCAATTCTGCAGATTTAAATAGGATGAGAAGAGGGGGAAAAAACTGAACGCAAAAACTGGAAAATTTAGCTGTTTGTGAAATTAAGAATGAGACAGAGGGGCGGAGGCAGTGGCTTAGCAGTTGCAGAGCTTGCATGACATGTGCAAGGACCCAGGTTCGAACCCCAGCACCACACACACAACTCCGTGTCGGAGCATCGAGGACCGGATGAAAAACTAAATAAAACTGATTCCCTCTCTCCCTCTTTCTCTCTCTCTCTCTCTCTCTCTCTCACACACACACACACACTGTCCATCTCTTTCTTAAAAAAAAAATCCAAAAAGAATGAGACAGAGTCATAGAGACTCAGTTACAGTTATGACTTCCACTTGAACTGAACAGATATGGACAGCCTGTCTCTATTCCCTTGAAGAAGATGGATTTTTTTCAGTTCAAACTCCATAGGCCATATTATGCGCACCCGTGCAATGTGTTGGCCTTGACCTTGACCATAGCTTGGGAGGGCATCTGTTTCTCCCACAACAGTTCCCAAGGCTTCAACGATCACAAAGTAAAGAGATATTGAGACTCCTAATCATCCGGAGATACTAACACATTTAGAAACTAGACGGTCTATAACACATTAATGTCCATCTACACAAATATTTCGTAAGTCTACTTTACATTCTCAAAGCACACATATATAAGTTAAATTTCCAAAGTAATTCGCATTTACAAAAAGGACCCTTCACCTCGCAGCAGGAATCAGTCATACTCTCAAATCTTCAAATATGCTGCCTGGACTATTTAACTTCACCAATTCACTGGTTCTAAAAATAGTGCAAACTTGTCTTTATCTGCTCTGTTTAAAACTTTTATAAAACAGTCTTTTATATGTAAAAATCTCAACAGTAACATATATTCATCACCTATATTCACATTACTAACATAATATCCTTAGTAGTACATAGATTACTTTCCATTTTGAAGGATTTTTACTTTTCCCTCCTCTTTTTCAGACATGGTGGATTTTACCATGAATCAAGAATAATATTTATTCAGCACATTTAACTACCCAATAATCAAACATCAAATATCTTACCACCCAAGATCAAATATTATTGATTGTACCTTATACACTAATTTTACTATAAAAATAGTAAGAAAGGCTCTAAAAGACCCTCCTAACTTTTCAGTTGGGAATTAAAATGTTTGATGAAAGAAAATAAGAGATATTATAAAAGTAAATGCATAATAGCATTTAGTTCTATATATTCCTAACCTCTTTACATATAAGGATATATTTAACCTTTACTATAAATCTCTGAGGTAGTTATAATATTAACTCATTTTACAGAAGACATTTTGGAGGCCCAGAGAGGTTAAATCCTTGCCCAAGCTCACGAAGCTCATCAGTGGCAGATCTGGAATTCATACTCAAGGGAGCCTTGCCCTGACCTATATACACATCCACTTTACACTTCTGAACTTAATTTTTAAGTTTTCTTAAAATTTATTTTTAAGTAGCCAGTATAGTAAGCCGTCTCACAGCTCTTGGGAGTTTCCTCCATATAGAAACAAACACCATGAACTTGTGCTTTAGAGTAAAAAATGAGCATTGTGCATATTTACTGAATTTTGTTACTGAATTACCATGCTTCTAGTTTCAACTCTGTGGCACTTCCTAGTGTGTTTAACCTCTGCTTCTATCACATTATTGAATAAAATGCCTGGATACGCAGCCAGGACTAAAGAGGAGAGAGGCCTGGTTCTTCCCTACAGCTGTTCTCCCAGTGTCCCCTACATCTGCACAGATCTGTTCAGGAAGAGCAAAGGACACTGAGGCCTCTGTATTTCCTTCAGTTTGATCGTTCTAAGCCTCCACACCAGTCAGGTGGAGTCCATAAGACCGACCACAAGCACAGCTAAATTCGGGGTAGTTGCAGGGGCCTTGCCTGTCCTTAGCTGAACTGCGAATCCTGTTTCCACCATCCAGAGTTGTCTCTGCTTTGCTTCCTGGGTACATGCGCATGGAGTCCCCCTTCCCAAGACCCAGGCTACCACTGACTGCGCATAGAATTCTTACTATAATTCTTTCCTTTTTTCTTCTCTTTCATTTAGCTCACTACCAAGGGAATTCTGTGTTTTGTAACAGGAAAATCAATTTGGAGGACTGTTGTATGGAGGGTGAGGTTCAGGAAACAGATTTGGGATCCAGGCAGGTGGAGGAAGAGGCAAGACACAGTGGGGATAGTAGACATGCTTATTTGGTGTGACAATAGCCCTTAGCCAGTCCCCAGGGCCAGCTTCAGACCCCAGCCAATGTCAGTTTTTCCCCCATAGTCTTTCCCTTAAGCCTTTTTTATATGTAGGCCAAATAAAGAAGACACCCTGCCAGCAGATTACAACAGTGGGCACATGCTCACAGGTTCACATTCATGACCTTGAGTTTGTACACTGAATCAGAGGGTTTCTGACCTTGACAAACACTAGTCACAACATAGCCAGTTCCCAGCCGTGGCTACACACTAAAATCATAACCTAGACCACCGGAAGTCTAGGTGAGCCTGCCTACCTATAGCCATTTTGGGCCCATCCCACAGAGATGTAGCTTGTGGCACAATCTGATGTCAGTGTTGATGTGGTCCCTCTCCCAACCCCTGCTTTTGTCCCCTTTAGGGTTTGTCATGTTTCTCATGAATCTTCTTCCTTCATTTAGCAAAGAGGGGGAACTGTCAATCAGCTGGGAATTTCCCTTACCTTAAACGTTTATCTGCTAACTAAAATTCATACTCGATGCTTACATTCTCTTCTTCTGGTAGTCTGTTGTTTGGTTTAACTAGAGCTTCACTCACTTTTTTTTTTAAGTTTAATTTCTGCTTCATTTTATTTTCTTTAGAAGAAAATGTGACATGAATCCCCAGTGTGAAAGGAATTCTCTCCCTTTCCATGAACAACAAAATTAAAAAATAACCGGCCTGAAAGAACAGAGATCAATGAAACTGACCAGAAGGTCCAGAAATTCTAACATCAACGAACAATTGGTTGTTAATGAACGTGGTAAAGCGATTTCAGTAGGCTAGGACTAGACCTTTTCCCAACAAATGGCATTAGGATGTTTGGATATTCACAAAAACGATGAACAGATACTCTTCTCTCACACTACAGGCAAATCAATTTGAAATAGTTTAGACTCAGAGATAAACTCATATGTGGCTAATTCATCTCACACAAGTATACCAAGAAAATTCAAAATGGAAAAAAAAGGCTTTCTAACAAATGCAATGTGACAATTGAATATTCACATGCAAGAGGGGACACTGGGCTAGGCCTTCCACAATGTTACAGACTAGGGAAAATTGATCAAATATGTAAATTAATCAAAATGTATCAAATACTTAGGTATGATAGTTAAATCTGAAAAGCTTCTAGAAGTATGATACATAAATCTCCATGAGCTTGAATTAGGCAGTGATTTCTTAGATATGATACCAAAAACAAAAAATCAATGAGGGATGGATTATACTTTGTCAAAACTAAAAGCATTTACTCTTCAAAGGACACTATTAAGTCTCTTGTGGAAGGGAAGCACATAGAATGAGAAAATATATTTGCAAATAAAGTATCCGAAAAAGACTTTGTGTCCAGGATATCTAAAGAACTTTTACAACTCAACAATAAAAATTTATTTTATAACTGGCAAAGGATTTGAACAGACATTGCTCTAAAGAAGGCATGTGAATAGCCGAGTGAGTGTATAATGAGGCGTTCAACAGCATTCGTCCTTAAGGAGACGTAAATCAAAACGACATCTACTAGAATATTTACAAATTTTTAAAAAGGACAATCTCAATTGTTGGTGAGGATTTGGAGAAAATGGAACCCTTCCATGTTGCTGGTGGAAAGAAAAAATGAAGTTCTAACATACTACAACATGGATGAATCATGACAACATGTGACAAGAGGCCAGATATAAAAGTCTATATGTACAATTGCATTTATATGGAATATCCAGGCAAATCCATCCACAGAGCCAGAAAGTTAGTGAGTGTTTGCCTGGGTGTCATGTGGAAACATGATTTACTATAAATGTGTACAAAGGATCATGTCAAAATGATGAAAATATTCTAATTCTAGATTATAGTAATGGCATGATGAATTTACTAAAAATTATTGAATTGAAAGCTTAAAATGGGTAAATTGTGTTGTATGAAAACTTTACCTCAATGCAATTGTTGATAAATAAAAGAGATTCAACTATTAGAGAATCCATTATGAGATACGTAAGCAGACCAAAAGGTATCTGCAGTGTCGCTAAGAAACATTTGTGAGTGTAGGGCCAATGGCTAATCTAATCCCTCCTGGGCTGAGATGCTGAACTTCCCGAGTCTAAAAGGAAATAAGTTAGGATTTAATCAAAAATCAAATCCTGTCACAAACAGAATTTTTCTTGTGCCTCCAGAAAGCTCATACAATAGCTCATATAAGTCACTCACTAAATGCTGTATGTGGATTATTTTATTTAATCCTCAAGAAACATCATGAAATAGGCATTCATTTTATCATTTCCCTTTTTTAGAAAAGGAAACTGAAGAATGAGAAGTTGACTAATTTACCAAAACCACAACTAGCAAGTAGCATATGAGATTCAAACATAAGGCAATTCGATTCCAGAGCCACCCTCTTAACCTTTCTGAGATATGACATGGATGCTTAGTTATTCAGTAAATCTTGCTTTGGGACCCAGTAGACAAAACATAATCCATGGCTCAATTTTAGCGTGATGGACTCTTCAAGAACTCCCTTGCAGAGATCTCATTTTGGGGGAATTGGACGTTTCTCTAAATCATTAACTAATGTCCATAAAATACTTTCCAAATAATTTATAAATATTTAGTACAATGAAATCACGCATTTGGCAGTCAGCAGGTTAAGTTCACAGGCATGGCAGAATTTATTGCGTTCATGCCCAGGCCCCCTCAGTGGCTTTTGTGCTTCAGTCACCTACCAGTTGGTGTTTCGGTTTACACTGATTTCTCCAAAATTAGAACATTTATAGCTTTCTCATAGAAATGGTAAAATACATGCCAACACACAGATCAAATCAAACTACTCAGTGTGTTGTAGATGCAAAGGAAATGCATTGAAACAGGCTTTCTTTTTTCAGAAACACTATTGTAAGAGACAATGGAAATAACAGGCTCTAAGGTTAAACCTTACCGATTGTGAGCATTTTTACCAGGTGCAACATGCCTAACTTCTCTGAGATTTTCTTCTTCAAAAAATAAAGGAAATTTGACCCGCTTCACACAGTTAGAATGAAGATTTACTTTGATCATTTACATCCTTGCTTCATCTCAAAAAAGACACAAAGTATAAAGTATATATAAAGCAGACAGTGGTCATAATAGGTAATAGATCTATAATAAGCATTAGCTCTTTCTTCCTTCCATCAATTATATGATAGAAAATAAGAGGAAGTTTGAAGTCAAAGGATCTGAGTTTAAATCCCAACTCCATAGTCAAAGAAAATCTAGATTTCCTGGCTAAATCTGTCTCCCAGAAGCAAATTTTTCTGGAAGGATTCACCTTAGACTTCAAATTGTCTCTGGAATTTTTGGACATACAATGTCCAAAAATCAATAAAAAGGCATATGTTATATGGCTGGATACTAAAATATTTACAGATGAAATGATATAGGATGGGAGATTCAGTTTAAAACAGTATAGGAGATAGGGAAATGGATGGAGGTTTAACTCAAACAAGACTGACCATGCGTTGGTGGTAGTTGAAGCTGAGTTATGGGTACATAGCTTTTCAATATTAGTAGGTCTATTTTTGTGATATGTTTGAATAATTTCATAATAAGAGTACTTCAAATAACCAGGGTTTTTTCTACACTAAGCTTTCTTTGCCTTAATGTAAACAAGCATACTAGTAGCCCTATAGTTAGAACACCAAGCACGGTTGTAGTATGTGTTTTATAGATGGAGTTGATACTTACAAGCTCCATTCAAAGGTAAAACCATCCAAAATTAGCTCCTTGGGTTTCAGAGTCAAACTTTGAATTCCAACATACTCACGATCTTTCTCTAATCAACTTGATATGTTTTAAACCTGACTCCCCTGGTCTTGGGTGTCTACATTTCTTAGACCAACCTCACCAAGTCTAAGTCACACTGTTCCGCTACTTCAGGACTGCTTGAGTTGCAAACAAAGCAGAAGAGTTACCAGGACTATGACCATAATGCCCTCCAAATGTTGAAGGTGAGTCCGAGGCCTGACCGAGTGCCACAGAGAGTCCACAATTCCTATCCATGCCCCACACATTGGACTAGAGTCGCTGGGCTCCAAGAAGGAATCTGAGGAACTAGGGGAAAGCTGCTTAGACTCTTGAATTCTACGTATTCATTTGCGAAGTGGAGATAACTGCCCCCTTTTCCAGTATAACAGGTTGTGAGTATCAGAGGAAATACCCAACATGGTGCCCTTTGCAAGCTATAAAACACAGTAGAAACCAAGTCATGATTACTCATGCATGATTCATTTTATGAATCGACTCTGCTTTCCCTCCAGACTTCCCTTTTGAATGGAACTTAAATCCTGCCATCATTATCACCGAACACCAATTTTATATCATGAGCTCTGGCCAAAAATGTTGCCATCCCAATTCACAATTTCAGTAAACTGAATGATGCATGGCATTAGAAAAAATAAATATTAAACTCCCATCCAAGTTTTATTGTCCACCTAGCAACAAGATAAAATTACCTCTAACTGAGAACCTCTTAGTGATAGTTTCAGGTTTTAATTTTTAAAAATAAGTTAGTTTTAAAGAAATGGGCCTTTGTTTTTCTTTAAAATAAATGTAAAGAAGTTTATATTCCAACATTAAAGGGAAAATAGAATATCCCTTATACCCCAGCATCTCAGCTGAGCTTTGATTGGTTATTTTTGTCTTCCAGGACAAAACCACTCTGGTTAGCCATTGTGTTCTCCAAGGACAAAGGTGATTTTATTTGGCTTTTGTTCCTGAAGGAGGAGGATGGAGTTTATTGGCTGCTCATTCTTTGATTTTTTTTCTTTTCCCCCAAAGATCGTTCTATCCCCCTGTGCCTTCTTAAGCCCCTTCTCGTGCACTCCCGGTGTGAGCACACAGTGTCAGAGCTTGTGTAGCTGCCCCTGCTTCAGATTATTCAGTGCACATTGCAGAACCATTGTGTGTGTTTTTCTTGCACACGGGTCATTTCACTGCCACATACCTCAGCAGCTAGAAAGAACTGACACTCAGCGTTGGTAACTCACTCTATGTGATGTTTGCATTTGTGTCTTTTTAATAATTTAAAGGCTAGTTTGGGGGTGAATGTCTACTTTATAAACTTCTCTTCAAATTTAATGTAATCTGTCTGCTGCTTCGTATACTTAGCTTTTCTTTTCCTTTATTTATTCCAAGGAAATGGTCTCCTTAATTATAATATATAAATATAATACATATATACATTATATATAAAACATATAAATATGATATAAATATATATGTATAAATTTATATAAATGTGTATATATTACTGTGCATTTTTTGGCTTAAAAATTTTAATAAACTTGCAATGTACTGATTTATCAGAGGACAAATAGATTTATACACATAGTTCAGTATTATTAATCAGTAGCATTTCTCTTTTGATATTGTGTATTGACCTCTATTAATAGTTATAGGTAGAGCAGTGCAGCTCTTCAATAAATTTTGGAGAAAAGTACTTTGAACTATTTTGAGTCATATTTTGAGGAAAGTTTTTATGAAAAGTAAGGGAGATTTTTTTAAAGAAACTTTCCACTAAATAAGTCCTTTCTTAACATATGAACACTATCAATATTTTCTTTTCTGCCCCTGTATTTGTAGGTGCAGATGGATGCGTGTGTGTGTGTGTCTGTGTGTTCACAAATATAATATCATCCTTGGGTTCGTCTTTTGTTTAAATCACGCTGGGCAGTGTTCCTAATGTGAGGCCACTGAGAGTACAGGAAATCGAGCATAGAATTGATCCAGTTATTTTCTGACTCTTAACCTCTCCAGCCAACAATTTGAGTCCTCTTTGACTAAGTATAGGTCAATTCAGTCAAATCATTTCGCTTACTTTTCACTACATTGATGTACTTATGTTTCTTTTTATATTGAAAAAAATAACTCCTCATTCAAATATATTATCCAAATAGATCACAAATCTACAGCGTAGCCCTTAGCATCTGCTACATTTGGAGGGCGCTGCGTGTGAGGGTTAGGTCTCAGTGAGCCACTTTGGAGACAAGCTCCGTGCCTGGCCTGCTCAGTTCTTGTTCCAGTTCCAGCTTTTGGGAAGCAGTGATTCTGAGGGACCTTCTATGGCTATTATAACCCTATTATTAGCTGGGGCAAGCATGATTCTACTTGTACACCTATCTAGTTCTCCAACTTTAGTTTCACCGAAGTATCTCCTGTTTAAAGCCTTAAAGAAAACTAAAAAGTCCTGCTGAATTTTTTCTCAACGAAAATCATCTTCGGCAAATTGTCTTCAATTCTTTGGCTCACAACATTGCTTCTTGCCAAATTTGAAAAGTATTATAGGAAGTTTATTCATAGGCCAAGCAATCAAAACTGTGCCTTTTCAGTTTTGAGTGTTTTTGGTTTTTGTTTTTTTAATTGCCACAATTTCATCACAAAAAAAAAAAAA
>PVKS010007628.1:49945-72086 GCA_004027875.1 Aplodontia rufa | reverse complement strand
TCTTAGCAGGGCTTCTTGGAGACTCCTGGAGAGGTTGAAAGAAGCTAGAGCTTTGGTCACATGTGGGCTTAATTCATGCACACAAGTCCCCTGCCTCAGCATGCAGCAGGCTGCGTCATCCAGCCATTTCTGAACTCAGTGTGGACACACACGAACTAAAACAAGGCATTCTCTGTGCCTCACAAGGAGTGGTCTCAGCATATCTGACGAGATTTAAGTAGAAATATATACCAACACTATTGAAGAAAACATCAGAAAAGAGGGTCCTCTATAATCTCACCAAGCTCGTCCAACCTCTTCCTTTGTCGCCACACACTTCCAGGACTTGTTCACACACATCCGCGGCTTCATCTCTTGCCCTACACAGTCTTTGTAGTAACTTTTTTTAAGAGAGAGAGAGAGAATCAATTTTATTTAGTTTGTCATGTTGCACTTGTTGCTCTGACACTTAGCTGTGCACATGGTGCTGGGGTTTGAACCCATGCCCTCGCGCATGTCAGGCAAGCACAGTAACCACCAGGCCACCCTTCCAGCCTCTAATCTTTGTAATAACTTGAAGAGTGTCCCATATTTTTCAAGAAAAAATTATTCTCTCCCCTTTTAGTGTTCATGAGGCAAAGTTTTTGGAGTCAGACAAGCCTGGAGTCAAACCCTTGCTAATGGTCTGGGCAACTTTGATAGAAATGGCCCTTTAAATAAGTGTCAGTCTCCTCATCTGAAAAAAGGAGATGGTAACCATGACCTCCCAGAATTTCTGTGAGAATTAAATTGAGACAATGGACATAAACAAAACATGGAGACTAGCACATAGGGAGGGTTCAATAAATGGAAGCTGTTTTGTTACTAGCATCACTTTTATTATTCTTGTTTGGAAATTAAAAATAGGATAGAGCAGAGCACTGAGGAACTCTGGGAGTTATAAGTTTTGTCTAAGTTTCTCAGCAACAGACAAAGCCCAATGTCTCTTGCACAAGGGAGAAGAGCCAGGAGGAGCAGAGGGACAGTCAGGCAGAGACAGTATCCAGACGCTCAGACCCCACCTATCTGTCCTCCACTATGCCTCCCCACAGCTGATCTCCCTGCCAGAGGGGCTCCCCTGCCTGGATCCCACTGCTTTCCTGTGGATCTATAGATCACAGCCTTTTGTAAAAACGGCATTAGCACTTAAGGGACACCAATGCATGAATCAGTCCTCTGAAGCAAGAGCTTCCAGCAGAGCATGACTGGCCAGGCTAAGAGAATTAATGTTGCTTAGACAAGCTCCCCTGTAGAGACAGGAAGCACTGGGTAGGAATTCCGTGTTTCCTGATATCCTGCTCATAAAGACTGCTGGTGCCCATCAAGCCTTCAGGCTAATGTAAGAGTGAACGCTCTTCGAGTACCCAAAGGAATTTGCTACCTGAAGTAAAGGAAGCAGGTTGTGCATATGTACAAAATAGGCCAATGTCACACTCACGATTTTGGCAGGGAGAAATAAATGAATCAGTGGAATTCTCTTCAGCAGGTCAATTATTAGGAATTTATGTGTTTGACCACTTTGCATTGAACATCTATTTGGGGTTAGACGCTGAGAAGGATAAATACGCTGGTCAGACACAGACACCTCTTCTAGATGCTGACTGCCTAGTAAACCACATTGCATATGATTTATATGTGTGTTTCTATATGCACATAAATATAAAGAGGAGGGCAAAAATGCCAGAGGAAATCTGCAGATTGAGTGCTACAGGAGGCCAGGGAAGGGGCCCATACATTCCAGCTGAGGCTGCAACCCCCGCACGGCCAAGCCCCAGTTGCCTACTTCATTTCCCCCCACAGCACTTATCTGTCTAATCTGACTGTAAGGAAAGAGATTTTGTCAGCTTCAATGCACCCCAAGAACCTAGTATTCATTCTGGCACAGAGTAGGCACTAATCAATTTCCCTAAGTGCCAGGCAGAGGGACAGGTGTGGCAAGAGGCACATCTTCATTTAATAAGCATTTGTTATCCTCTCTATGCCAAGCATCATCCCTGAAGCATAAAGAAAAGATGTTCCCAGTCCCCTCTGGGGTCTGGCAGCCTGGACAGAGGGCCAGGGCTTCCTGCTTGGTGCTGCAGGGTAGGCCAGGGCTCCAAAGGCTGGAGCACAGGGCACCCTCCCAAGCAGGCCCCATGCTGGGTGTGATGGGGACTCCCTGGGAAAAGGCAGGGGAGCACTGCAGGAGCCAAAGCCCCAGCTGAGCAGTCTCTGGCGGATGCTGAGTCCCTGTGGTCCTTGGAGACATCGCTTCGTTCTAAAATAATTCTCTCTAGATGAAGACATCAGACTGCATCAAAGCCAAATAAGTCAACTCGTCGGGGAGGCAGACAGCGGACAGTAGGAATGCTCAGAGCACTGACGGATTTCAAACTTCAGGCTTTGCTGCTTTGCAAACCACAGAGGAAAGGGCTCACATGTTCTGGGACACAAGGAACACACCGGGGCTATCCCCAACTTTGCAGATTATTCTAGCCAAAAGAGGAGAAGGCTAGCTGGTGTGAACAGCCCGGCCTTGCTCTTTGATTGCCTGCCACCTTGAGAGGAAGAAGGCCTAGCTGTTCAAGCAGACAGGCCCTGGGAAGACAGGTGAGACCTGCAGCTCAGAGACACCCACTTGCCTCCTCCCACATGGCTGTGACAACCAGCATCAGGATTGCTGGGTACCAGCTTCATGACAGACACTGGGTAAAGTCACAAAAGAAGTAGAAGAGTTCATGTCTGACCCCAAGAGGGGGAGGAGATGTTGTAAAGAAAAAAAAAATCCATGCATATATGCATAAGGTTGGGTAGCACATAAAAATAATCTGTCATCAACTGACTGTCTCCTATATACAGCGAGACACAAAATCACCCACTGCCCCAGTTCATCTGCTTTCGAATCCCCATTTTTATATATTGTGTTTTCTTAAAAGCAGAAGTTCTAAAGGGTTGCTATCAGGGTGCCTGTGAGTGCAAGTGTGAGTGAGAAACTCCAGCCGCCTTTCCACCAAGAGCTCCGCAAAGGCAATGTGCCCCGCCACACATGGCGCTGATAAAGCTGGCCCCCAACCACCAGCACTGGCCCCTGCTAGGCATGCGTGGACGGACACTCTGGAGCTGGCTGAGAGACCTTTTCCAGCTGAGGCTCCTCAGGAAATGCTACCTGATCTTAAGCCTCGTAATTCTACCCAAGAAACCTCATTTCCCATCTCTCTTTAATTGTTTCCTCCCTCTGTCCAGGAGAGCAATTTAAGTCACTCTGATTCCCCACTAACAACTTATTGGATGACAATAGACCAGAGAAAAAAGGACATCCCAGAAATAGAAAACCACTGTGAAAAATGTCTGTGCAGAGTTTCATTAAACACTGGGCAGAGGGACCCCTTCCTGGTGACCCAATTGTCAGGATGTAAGGGGATCCTAAATAGCAGTGCATATAGTTTTGGTGGCCTTCCGGCTGCTTCAGACGGGGACTGTGGACCATCATTCATTGAGGGAAGCCTGTGTTTGCTGAGCGCAATGGCTGGGCCAACCTGGGCACTAATGGTAGCTTATGTTGCTATCTAATGAAGCCTTACAAGCCAAGCACTGAGCTAGGGCTTACTTAGGATGCATTGCCTACTCCAATCCTCCCAACTCCCGTGAGCGTCTTATTAGTGTGATTCCCAATTTATGAGCATAACCATGGCAGCCCCAAGGGGTTAAGTCATTTTCCCAAGATCACAGAGCTAAATCATGGAAAGCCAGGATCAGACCCAGTGGAGGCTCCAGCCACAACTGTCACAGTCTACTGCCCCCAGGAGAGATGGCCCAGGGAGATTGCACAACCTGCCCTGAAAATCTCTTGCAGGCCCTGCCTTGAGAAAGTCCCTTACATAAATCCTCCTACTTCTGTTACAGTCCATTGATTTCCTCTTGCTCAGCTCCCTGCAGAAGAATTAGGCGTGGCAACGTCCCAGAAGGGAGACAGGAACGGATGAGGACTGTTGTAGAGCAGGCACTGAAAGGGAGCAATGCAGTCTTCACAACCAGAGGGGAAAGACCTCCTGTGGAGTCCCCTTCAGCCAACTCTTGGTCAAAGCCCCTCTTCCTCCACACCTGGGAGAGCAAAGGTTTATTTGTTTGCGAGAAGTCAGACACATGCTTCTGAGGCAACACACCTGGCATTTTGTCAAGTGGACAGTGTCCCACAGAAAGGGGCAGAGAACAATCTTAAGTCCATTCTGGGGGCTGGAGTAGTGGCTCTGAGGTTAGGGCGCTTGCCTAGCAGGCACAAGGACACAGGTTCAAACCCTAGCACCACGTACTTAATGAAGTGCCGGAGCAACAAATAAAAAATTGATTCTCTTTTTCTCTCTCTCACTGCCCCTCTCTCAAAAAAAAAAAAAAAAAAAAAAAAAATTCTGAGCCAAGTCCCTTAGGCAAATGGTGTGCGGGGCACCTTAGAATGTGCACATACCCTGAGGTTCCATCCTGCTCATCAGCCCTCTAGCTCATGTGAGCATGCCCCAAAACACAAATATACCAGAGGACTTGTTAAAGCACAGATGGCCGGGGCTGGATGGAGCGGTGGCTTAGCGGTAGAATGGTTGGTATGTGCGAGGACCTGGGTTTGATCCACAGCACCATACACACAATCAAATGGAGGAAAGCTAAAAATCAGATTAAAATATTAACTCTCTGTTTCAAAAAAAAATGGCTATTTTTCTTTCTGGTTCCCTGGCTCTGGGGTGGGGCCCCAGAACTTGCATCTCTAACAAGTTTCTGAGTGATGTTGGTGCTGCTGGTGTGGGACCATGCTTTGTGTCTCCAGACATGGTTTTGTGGCATTCCTGTTGCTGGGTTAACACCAGCAACACCATTTCTGTGAATCTTGCCTCAAAACATATTTCCAGGATAAGATGCTATTTAAAATCCCAGAAGCACAAAGAAGTGTGTGAGGGTAAGGTGGAGGGAGTGAAGAAATGAGGCAGCCTGAGCAGGGCTGAACAGCCATTCAGGAAGAAGCCTCCTGAGGACTGGTGGATGCCAAAGAGAGCGAGTTCAAAGGGCATGTGGAGAAGCCTTGTTCACAGTCAGGTTTCCACCCCCATTCCCAGGAACACAGAAGCTGGTCTGGGCCAAACCAGCCCTGCCCAGGCCAAGGTGCTCTGCCCCGCTCCAGGACAGAGTAAACTTAACTCCAGCACCCTCCAAGGCTGCGTTCACCTGTTCACTCCCCGCCACCCCTTGCCCCACCAGCCTTCCTCATCAAGGGCCCCACTGGACCCCAGCATTTCAATTTAAATTGCTGAAAGGAAGGAGTCCTGACCCTCACCTGCAACCATTTACATTTCTAGAAAGCACAAGAATCAGAAGCTAAAACATAGAGACCTGACTTTTGTCTCATCCAAAGGTTCCCTCCAGATGGAAATGGTTCCTCCCTGGCCACTCGGTGAACTCCTAGTCTTCCCCCAAAACTCCACACAGACATTGCTCCCTGGAGGCAGTCCCCAGCTCCCCAGGCAGGGTCCCCGCTCTTCCTCTCCTCCCCCATATTTCCGTGCTGCTTTCAAGCCTGGATGCCAGGGCCAAACTTTTTGTGCTTATTTAATTAACAATTTTTTAAAATTTTATTAGTTCTTTTTAGTTATACATAATATTAGGATTCACTTTGACATAATTATAAAAGCATGGACTATAATTTGCTCTAATTCCATCCCCCGTCCTTCGCCTTTCCCTCCCCTCCTGCTTCCCCCACTCCCTTCCCTCTACACTGCTGATCATTCTGCTGTTTACTTATAGTTGCTTTTTTTCTTATTTAGTGCCTCTGGATACACATAAAGGCACAATTCACTGTGGTATATACATATATGTACATAGGAAAGTTAGATCAGATTCATTCCACCATCCTTCCCTTATCCTGTCTCTCTCCTCCCTTCTTCTCAATCCTCTTCCTCTACTCTCTACTCCATTGATTTCTCTTCTATTTTGATGGAATTCACCCACACATTGCCACAGACTTTCTTTTCTTCCTCACCTTCCTTATTTTGTTCTAGTTTCTGCATAGCATAGAAAACATTCCACCTTTGACTTTCTGGGTCTGGCTTATGTCACTCAGCATGATGGTCTCCAGTTGCATCTATTTACTGGCAAATGCCATAATTTCATTCTTCTTTATGGCTGAGTAATACTCCATTGTGTATACATATACCACATTTTCTTTATCCATTCATTTGTTGAAGGGCGGCACCTAGGTTGGTTACATAGCTTGTGAATTGCACTGCTGTAAGCATTGGTATGCATGTATCACTATAATATGCTGATTTTAGATCTTTTGGCTATAATCCAAGGAATGGGATAGCAGGGTCATATGGTGGTTCCATTCTTAGTTTTTGAAAATCTCCGTACTGCTTTCCAGAGTGGTTGCACTAATTTACAGCTTCACCAATAATATATGAGTATACATTTTCCCCCATATCCTAGCCAACATTATCGTTATTTGCATTCTTTTTTTAAATTTTTATTAAGGAGTTGAGTTGTTGTACAATCATAAATGCCTATAAAGTAATAATATTATGTGCATTTGATCCTAAACCATAATTTCCCCCACATTGCCCACACCCCAGTCTCTTGATTGTTTTATATTATGCCCCATAAGAAATATAAATATCCATATCCATATATGTGCATGTGTGTGTGTGTGAGAGAGAGAGAGAGAGAGAGAGAGAGATTGTAAATTTTCCAGAATTAAGGGACTGCATAAGTACCATTTGACTTCTGGGTGGGGGGTAAAGGGTATGCTACATTGTTGTCTCCCTAGATCCCTCCCTATCCTCCCAACCTCTCCCATTATTGGTATTCTTTTTTGGGGGGGGAGGAGGGATTATCTCAAAACGTTTAATTAACTGAATTATAAATAGCTTAGAAAAGAAATAGGGGACTTCCAAATGCTTTTATCAACACAATGCTATAGTATCTTCTGTTGTCACTGATTTTAACTCAATCAAAATTATAACAAACACCCCAGACATCACTTAGGCCCAGCATACTGGCACAGGAATCCTTACAGGGTTCTAGCGTCATCTTTTCACCGTCCCCATTGAGACCTCTTAGTGTTTTCCACATTTTTCAAAACAATTCTACAGAGTAGTGCTTTGCTATGGGGAAATAAACTGTCCTTTGTGAGCCCACCAGGAACAGTGTTATCTGTATTCTTGATAATTGTCATTGTGACTAGAGCTTTGATTTGCCTTTCCCGGATTGCTAGAGTGTTGAACATTTTTTAAATTTATTTACTGGCCATTTTGTTTGTTTTCTTTTTCTTTTTCTTTTTCTTTTTTTTTTTTTTTTTTTGGGTTCTTTGTATACTCTGGATACTAATCCCCTGAGAAGGTGGAAAATCTTCTTCCATTCTCTCAGCTGCCTGCGTGTTCTTGTTTCCTTTGCTACGCAGAAGCTTTTCAATTTTATGCCATCTTATTGATTTTGGGTTATATTTCTTGCACTTTAGGGGACTTTTTAAGGAAGTCAGTTCCTATGCCAGTTGGGCCTACATTTTCTTCTAACAGTTGCAGAGTTTCTGGTCTAATTCCCAGGTCTTCGATCCACTCTGGGTTGACTTCTGAGCAGGGTGAGAGATAGGGGTCAAGCTTCATTCTTCTACGTATGGTTTTCAGTTTCCCAGCACCATTTGTTTAGAAAGCGGCCACCTTTTCTTCAGCACACCTTTTTAGCATCTTCGCGCAGTATCAGCCGACTGCCCTGACATGGGCTTGTCTCTGTCTTCTGATCCATTGGTCTTCGTGTCTGTGTTGGAGCAGTACCATGCTGGTTTTTTTACTGTAGCGCTGTAGTGTAATTCAAGCTTCTGTATTGTGAAGCATTTAGTGTTTCACTTCTCGCTCAGGGTTGCTTTGGCTATTCTGGGGCTCTCATTTTTCCTAATGAATTCTGGAACTGTTCTTTCTAGTTCTGTGGAGAAGGTCATTGGCATTTTGATGGGAATTGCATTGAATCTGTCTAACACGCTTGGCAGTGTGGCTGCTTTGACAATATTGCTTCCGCCTATTCAAGAACGTGGAAGGTCTTCCCATCTCCTAAGGTCTTCTTCAATTTTTCTTCAGTTGGCTATACTTTTTATTGTAGAAGTCCTTCACCTCCTTTGTTGGATTAATTCCCAAGTTCTTTTTCATTTTTTGCTTTTTGGATTTTTAAAAAAATTATTGCAAATGGGAGAGTTTTCCTAATGTCTTTTGCAGCAGATTCAAGGACCAAACTCTCAGCCCATAAGCACTCCCAGCCCTGTTTTTTCCTTCCCAGCTATCACACCTTGTCCTGCTTGGCTTCTCTCTGCTGTGGCTCTTTGCGGGTGGAGGTTTCCCTTAAGGAAGTGTCCTTTTGTCTTCTTGATGGAAGCTCAAAGGCTTGGAAGAGAAAACTGAAGAGACAGAAGGAGGGATGTTTAGAGGAGGTGACAGGTGTGTGGTGCAGGGCTAAGAGAGATTTTCTCTAGAAGAGGAAAACACAAATTGCAGAGATCAGGGAAGTTCTCCATGGAGGGTCTGAGGAGAGAAGGCCAGGACAGGCTGCAGGGCAGGGGGACAGGGAGGCAAGGGGAGGAGACTGTGATGCGGCAGCTCTGGCCTCACCGCGTGGACTCTGCATACGAGGAAAGCACGGCGATGTTCTGCAGGATCCTTGGTCCTGGGCTCTTTCTTCAACGCAGTGCCACTCTGGGACTAGACTGCACGCTGGTCACATCCTTGAACTCCTCCCGTCCCTGGCTGTGCCTTTCCCAGTGTCTGGCACAGAAAAGGACCCACGGGAGATGCTCAAAAAGGGTTTGCTTCTTTCCTCTGTCAATCCAGACAGCCCATCATGCTGATATAGTGGCAGTCAGAGCAGGGACTGACAGGACAACCAGCAGGGAGAGGGGCAAATAAAACATCCCACGAAGCCTCCCTGGGCTGAATAGCAGCCACACAATGCTGATGTTGGCCCAGAGCCCACCATTTACCAGTCCCCTACAAGCCTCCGGGGTATGGCTAATTAAAGACCTGGTTACTCATTTCATTCCCAAGTCACTATTTAAGGAAGTAGAATCATGCCTTTCCTCTACGGCCTCTGACCCTGCACTAGAGGCGAGCAATGCCGGGGCTTGTCCAAGTGGCCCTGAGCACAGGGCTGTTCAAAAGCAGTGGGGGTGGGGGACCACAGGCCCAAAATCGCGCCAGCTGCTGGATTGTCCTCCTTCAGCGCCCTCCTCTCCCTGCCCCAGGGGCCAGGATCTGGCGGCAGCCCTCCCTCCCCAGCCCCGCTGCCCAGGCAGCTCCTTGATTTTCTGGGCCAACTCAGGAAAAAAGCAACAGCTTTCTCCTTGTGGATTTCAAGTAGCGCGACTGAGAGCACTGGGGACTTTGCAGTTATTTTTTAAGAATTAAAGAAAAACATAGCATTTAATCAACAAACTCTTATTGAGAGCTGCTCTGTGCCAGGCCTGGTGCTGAAGACTGGGAGGAGAAATGAATGAAATATAATTCCTGCCTTCGAAGAGTCTTGCTGTGCATGGTAGACCATGCCTGTAGTCCCAGCTGCTGTTCAGGAAGCTGCAGTAGGAGGATTACTTGAGTCCAGGAGTTTGAGACCAGCTTGGGCAACATAGCAAGGTCCTATTAAAAAAAAAAAAAAAAAAAAGACGATCCAGTCTTTTAGATGATGAAACATACACACACAAATAAATTACACTAATGAGAAATAAGTATAAATGTAGAGTTACGAATTATGCACAATACAAAGTAGGTCATGAAAACCTTTAACTGGTAGATGAAGAAAGGTATACCAAAAGGCAGGTAATCTATGGTGGGTTTTGAAGGATAAATAGGAGTCCTTCAGGTAAGCCAATGAGGAAAGAGCATCCCTACGAAGGAAAAACCAAATTCAGTCATTTGAATCACAGAGAAAATTGAACCCACTAGTTTCAGTCGGTGTCAAACTTTTCTATCAAAGAAGTCATCTTAGCAGATTGAAGTGAATGGGAAACTAAACTAAAACATCCAGCACCATCATGAATTTTTTTTGATCTGTGTTTTCATTTTTTGATTATGCAAATTATGTCATCATTCACAGTATTCTTTGTTCTGGGTGATATTCAAACAATGTTTTTAATTTCTAGTCAGTAAAATTATTTGACTTTTCAAGTATACTACCAAATACAGTTGGCTCTCATGGAGGAAGAAGCTCCACAGTGAAAGTCTGCTTTCAGCTAAGGACAGGAGAGTCATTGAAGGAGAGCGGAGAGCCGAGCTCATCTCTGAATGTAGGGTGACTCTTCATGCTCCTATGACGCCTGTTGATCAGGTGTGACCACGGTCACAGTGTTTTCTAAATGCTCTTCCAGAAGTTCAGAGTGTGTCCTGGTTCTCTACAGCCCTCTCCATCTTCCAAGTGGGTTGATCCAAGGACATTACCACTGGTGGGGCCAGGGAGAGCCAGTGCAGCCACGATAGTCGGACAAGATGCAGTCCCTCCCACAAAGCCAGCATCTGGAGGAATCCAAGCCAAGTGGGCAGTTGCTAGCCAATGAGTGGAGGCACCATTGGAGGTTTTGAAAAGTCACCACAAGGGAAAGGTGATTCCTCTGTCCCCATGCCAGGTTACACTCCAGCCCCACGAAGGCAGGAACTCTGGAGTGGTATTCATGGTTTAGAGTTCACATAAAGCTCCCAGGTGATTCCACGGTGTCACAAAGCTTGTGCTCAGCCAGGTGGCCATGGTTCTCAACCCTGGCTGCACATTAGAATCACCTGGGGAGGACTTGATACCTGAAATGGGAGAGCCCCCTGCCCAGCCCTGGAGATCAGAATCCCCATATTCAAAGCCACTTAGATCATGGAGGACTGGGGTCTGGAAGATTGGGGTCTGGTCATTGGTGTGGCCCTTAGTCCTGGGAAGAGAACCAGCCAGTGCTGGGCCTGCACTGTGAGACCCTTTCCTTGAAATTTCCCAGATCCCACATCAGGGCCCAGACTTGCAAGGGACCAGGAAGCAAGTGCCCACGGAGCTCAGTAGCTTGCACTTTTGAGGTCATCAGAATGGATGCCTGTGCTGCTGCCGTTTGAGGGGTTGGCCTAGGTCACTGTCATGGCCCCGAGCTCTGTTTTTGTCACAGAGGTGGGGCTGCCTGGGGTTTTGACAGAAGACTTGGACAATCCCTCACATCAAGCACAGGGCATATACTGATGGTCCACCATGACCCTGAGCGGGTCCCTCGTGGGTGTTCTACATGGTTTCCACCCCTCAGCAATTCATAGCACTGAGCTCAAGGGACTGGGATGTTCACCCTGTGTTTCCCCACTGCAGACACGCAGGAGGCCCACCCACCTCCACCCAGGCTGCACAGCCTTCCCAGAGTGACATTCCGGGCCCTTAGTCCTCAACACCAATCCTGCTGGCCAGCGTCCTATTAATCTCCCACTGATGTGGTGACATCCTGCTGTCCCTCTTGGACTTATGCCATGCTTGGCAAAGGTTGGCCCTTGCAGGAAAAGGACTGCTCTCCTCTCTTCCCACAGGCCTCCACCCTCAAGCTGGTGGCACTGCATGACAGGCAGGAGCACAGTCCCCACTGAAAGCTATCGCGTTCCAGGAAGGCAGTAATTACTGCCTGATGAATTCAGAAAGGAGTTGGAAGATATTCTAGGAAACTTCAAACAGCCAAAAAATAATGATCCTTCCAACTTTTCTTTCCTACTGGGGAGGACTGGCATTTTGTTTTGATCATCAAGGGGGAGGTGCGGTGACAACCTTGTGAGAGCCACTGGGGGCCAGCGCTCACCTGGAGCACACTGATGAGGCAGGGGCAGGAAGGGCCCTGGCATTGTAATGACAGCGCTACTCCCTTTGTCCTGTAGTAGGAAACATGAAATTAACCAGGAATGCTGCGTTTGACAGTAGAGAACAGAAAGAGATTGTGTGCACCAAATGGACAATAAATAAACACAGTCACACGCCCCCTGATATTTGGGTCAATGACAAGCTGCATATAAAACAGTGGCCCCTTAAGATTACGATGGAGCCAAAAACTTCCTATCACCTCGTATTTTTTACTGTACCTTTCCTGTGTTTGTGTAATGGTGCAAGGATGTTCACACAATGACAAAATCGACTAAAGGTGCATTCCTCAAAATGCTGAGTGTTGCGTGATTGTACGTAAGGAACTCTACCCTTTCTAACACTTCTTCCACTTTACCTTGCATGGGCCCAGGAATTTTGTAATAAATTTGTTTTTAGAGACAAGAGTTCCAGTGAACACTTTTTCCCCAGGGCCCTGCTCATGCTGGGGACAAGACTGTTGACCATCTTTTTGCAAAAGCTCCCAGGTGATTCCAGTGTTCTACCAGGGCTGAGTCCCTGCTCCAGAAGCAAGCAGGTGGATGTCCCCATTCTGGCTTCAGTTTGCGATGGGAAAGTGCTCCAGGGGGCATTATAGGTTGAGTTGTGTCCCCCTAAGACTCACATGACGTCCCAACCCCTAATACCTCAGAGTGTGATCCGATTTGGAAATGAGGTCACTGCAGGTGGAACGTGACGGAGCTGGGTGGACTCCTCAGCCAAGATGACAGGTGCTGTCCCTAGAGAAAGGGGAAAGGCAGAGCCGTAGGCGCACGCGCAGGGAATGTGTCATACGAACATGATGGGAGAAGCCAGTGTGTTGTGTCTACCAGCCAACAACTTGTAGACGAGAAGAAGATGCCAGCAGAGCTCAGGAACGGAGGGTCGGAACAGGTCCCTCCCTCGATGCCCTCAGAAGGAACCAACCTGCTGGCACCTTGACCTTTGACTTCTCCAGAACAGTGGGATAATGGGCTTCTGCTGTTCATGACACTCCATTTGCAATACTACAGCAGCCCTAGCAAACGAATTCGAGGTTCCTCAGAGGAACCCAACGGAAGTTCAATGTACAAAGGTTCAAAGTGCACTGAAAGAAACAACCAACTGAAACACTGGAAAATCCTGGAAAGTACTTCTCTGAGTCAGTGTTTCTAACGCACTGAACAGGAAGCATGGTACGTCTCTTGAGAGAATACCCTGGACCTTTTGAAAGCTGCTGAGATAATATATGGCTGTTCTGTGGAAGTTCCTGACTCCTCTTCCTCACCTTCCTCATTTCAACCCGTCACATCAGGAGATGATCACATCAAGTCTCCCTGCAATGTCCCCTTTCTACCAAAGTAGCCTTTCACCTTGGCTAATTGAAAAACTGAGTTCTCATTGCCAAAGGCAGTCAACTCTCCTGTATTAACCCATGAAAAGGTGTAGTGTGACATACAACCTAAGGCATTCGTAGAGATGTACTGGGAAGGGTGGGGGGAGGGACAAAGGTGGGTAATTAGGAGGGGGTAAATCTCTAGGGGGTAAATCTAATTTTCAGAATATAAATATATTGTTTCATTGGGAAAAAAAGGCAGCATAAAGCAAAAAAAAAAAAAAAAATACTGAGGTCTCCAGCAAAGGTGTAGCAACACATAATCTAGGGGAACCACAGATATATGGGGGAAGGGGGAGGGAAAAGGCAGGGGAGGGAGAAAAAAATAAATGTTCTCTGGGTGATAAAAAATAAATTTAAAAAGTAATATTAAAAAAAAAAAAACCCTGAGGGAGGCCTCCCTGATAAACAGGAAAGCTTTAGAATTCAAGGACTGTGAGGAGCTGTTTTCAAGAGGAGGGCTTCTAGACCCAATGGGGTCTTCTGTGGGCCCTTGCCAAGACCCCATCAGAGGAACCCACAGGTACCCAGGGCTCCTAGAAAACTGTGGCCTATATGTCCCCAGATGGGCACTCCCTTGAGGACTCTGCCCCTCACTGCTCACCACAAGACCCTATTTTCATGATTCTTAATTGAATCCTCCCACCAAACCCATTCTGGTGCCCAGAGATTGCTCTTCCTCAGCAGATCAGGGACAGGGATTAAACAGAGCTCACAGATCCCAGGATGCAACAAGAAGAGCAGCCTAGGTATTTGTGGTACATCTCAGGGTCACATGAAACCAACTAAAAGATGATAAATAGAAATGTCATCAGGCCAGTGAGGGCATGGGTGTTGAACCTAGACGTGAATTTTTCTTTTTGAAGATGTAACCAGAACCTAGGATTTCCCTGGCTTTTCTGACCTATGGAAATGATTCTAATTGAGGAGTTGGAGAAGCACCTCACCTTCCTTAGGTAAGACTGAAGCAGATCTACGGAGCTTTAGACAAAGACCTTTTAATACGAACGCAAAAGAACCAAAGTAGTATCATGAATCCTGACACTTCCTTTCCAGTCCCCTATTACTCTGAGGACTTCTGGAAGAGTAGATTGGAAGGAGAAAAAAAAATAGAAAAAAGAAAGAAAAACTACTCAAACATGAAATTGCTTGCTCAATCCCAGGTGAGTTTCATTTTCTAGCATTTTGGCAGTTTCTGTTCCCTAGAAATGCCCTTGTTCAAAGAGTCGCAAACACTGGGTGCCACTGCAGGTTGGGCCCTCCTTCCTCCTCTGGCTGCATGGATCCTGCTGTTGAGAGGAAGTTTGTCATCATGCAATGAACTTCCATTCTGCGGTCCCACGTACGCATCCCTTCTCTTGTAAATTTTCCAGAGGATCTAAGGCTTGGATTCCTCATCATGGGGAAGATGTGAGTGGTGCTGAGGGGCTAACAACCTCTTAAGAGGATGAAATGAGAGTGAATGCAAAGTTTGTGATACGCTGTAGTAGGTGATCAACAAAAGGGCTCTCCTCCCCTGACCTGGGGCTCTCTTGAGGTTATGAGCCATTGCCTGAGTCCTTAAGAAAAGAGGGCAAGTGAAATCTGAGTTTTCTATTCCTCCTTCTGTCACCCTTTGTAGGTGGCTCTCAGTCTAGGACAGGAACTATCCTTTCTCATCAGGTGAGCTAGTGCCCATCATGAATGAAGAGAGCCCAGAATCAAATAAAGGAGAATTAAATTAAAGACCACAGAAGAAGCCATGAGTAAGAAAGAAGTGGTCCCTTCCTGCAAGTTTCTCTACTGATATTGGTCGTTCAAGAACTGAACTATGGAAAACATCTTTCAATACATCTATGTCCCAAAGAAATTTTAGTGAACTCATTTTTAAAATTATTTTGGCTTATTTTAATTTCAATTTAAAAATTAAGTACAAAAGAAAATGATCTTCTTTTTTCTTTTCTCTGAATCCACAAATCTCATTGACAAATGAGATCAAATGAATTTGTAGCATTATAAACCGAAGTGACTTTTTTTGTTTTTAAGAGAGAAGGACAGAGAGAAAGAGAGACAGAGAGAGAGAACCAAATTTTATTGATTTTTTCACATGGCTTTTGTTGCTCTGACACTTAGTTGTGTACATGGGTGCTGGGGTTTGAACCTGTGTACTTGCACATGCCGGGCAAGTGCTGTAACTGCCAAGCTACCACTCCAGCCCTGGAAAGTGACTTTTTAAAAAGTTACTAAATACCATCGACCATATTTTCATTGAAATAATTTGACAAAACAGTTTTTGCATCCTGGAGAAGAACTTGTTCTCTAATTGAATAATTAAAACCCACTCAATCTAATAAAGTAGGTCCTCTTTGGACCTCCTGTAATAGAGAAAATTTTATTAGTCTGAATTGAGCTACAGTATGAACCCAGAGGTAATAAACTACATTTTGGGGGAAATCCAAATATGCTACAAGGAAGAACGTTTACTGCCATGCTGGTTCCCAGATTGACTCCTGGAGCTGTGTTCATGAAGTCTTCCAAGCATTCAACCTGTGGCTGGCCTCTCCAGCTTAGAACTAGGAAAACCAAATTCCTCCCTGGAGGGTTGGCGATGGCTTATCTTTAGGAAGACAACACTTGCCTTTCTGTCTCTTCCTGTGGCCAAGGTCAAACTGATCTCACTGTTTGAACACATCATCTCTTTCCAATAGCAGCCCAGTGAAAAAGGAGATCATTTTGGCCAATTAGTTTTTCTCAGGCTGGCAAAGGCCATTGTTGGCTCGTCCTCCCCAGTGAGCAAATACTGCACATGACACCTCTCTAGAGAATCCCAGAAGCGTGTCAGACACAAGAGTGGATCACAAAATGAGTCATGGTGCCCATGAGTGACAGCATGCTTAGAAAGTCACACATGTGTGTTACATGTCTATGTCTGCAAAGCTACAGCCACGAATAGATCTTTATTATTTCCAAGAAAGGAGCCTGAATTGAGACTAAGACTTTCCCAGACCTTATAAGTCTCTAGGGAACTTGCTTTCCTTGCATAAAAAAAAAAAAAAATTATATGAACATCTCAAATAGATAAGTGACTAATTTAGAAATCAGATAAGCCTGTTTATACCACTGCCTAGCTGCAGGAGCAATGCTGGGACACTAAGTTTCCCTAAACCTAGTTTACTTGTCTGTCAAATGGGTTCATTTGCCTCTCTCCAGATGGTATCCAAGCAAAACCCAGGCAGGTGCATACAGTGCTTACTGATGTGACCGGCATAAAGTAAGCCTCAATAAACAGGAACTCTTATCACTCTCATTGTTACTGAACAATAGTTAATGTGGGGACATCTTTGTGAATTCAGGATTCCAGAACGGTAAAGAAACAGACTGGATTCATGAAAAGGTTCTGATACACATCCGTGTAAATGGATACTTTCCGCAACAATGCTCAGCTTAAGTGGGATCAGTCACCTGCTGCTCAGATGCTTCCAAGTCACCAAGGCTGAGACAGTTCTGCTGGGGAACCCAGGAACCCAGCCTGATTTCCTGGTTCAAAAATCACACCTGTGAAACTCTATCCAGGTGGGAAACTCTTCTGGTTGACTCCCCTGGAGCCATGGTTCATTATCAAGTTATTTCCCTGGGTCACTCTGAGGTCACCTCCTTAATTAATGCAAAGCCCGGAGAGGCCTACCACCTAGGAACTCAGCTGAACAGCCCTTGTCTAAAGGTCCATAACAGGTTTCTCCTTGGTTGAGCACTTACTAGTGCCAGAGTCTGTGCAAACGGTCATATGCACATCTGTTTATTTAATCCTTTAACAACCCTCTAGGGGAACAGCTACAAGAATCTCAACCTTGGCAAAGTGCAGTCATCCACCCAAGATCACAGTTAGTATGTTGAGGAGCCAACATTCTAGGTCCTTCTGACTCAGGGCCTGAGCAGTTACCACCAGGCTCTACTTTGCAGAAAACCATCAATCCTACATTTCTCTGCCCCGCCATTTGTGTTGACATTGCATCTGAGATTAAAAAAAAAAAAGCAGTTTGAAATTCTCATTTTTCTTACCTGTTAAATTGCAGCACAGACTGTGGTCACAAATCAGGCGGTAGTTACCTTGCTCCAAGCTTTCCAGAACATTCCCCCAGGCCTCCTCATATCGCATCATCTTTAATCAAATTCCTGCTCAGGATTCCTTGTGATCTTTCAAAAAACAATTTAGCAAACTAGTTTACACTTCCTTTGGCCAAGAAGCCTCTTTTCAGGGGCAACTGGTTGGAGCAATAGTGCCACCTGGTGGAACATTTGGGTCACTGCCAATACATATTTCTTGGGCAAAGGTTGGGGACGGATCTTAATGGAGACTGAGCAGTGTTCCCGCTGCCTGGATTCATTAGGGAGCAGCTCCAAGAACTAACTCAGTAATTTCCAGGTCCTAGTTCTATTGAAATTCAAGAGTATTGCACAAATACAAGTTTTGGACTTTCAGGACAAATGCTTCGTAGCTCCAAAGTCTAGGGCTGGGATTAGATCAATAAAGGATTGCATTCTATCTTAACTTAAAATTTTGAAATTTACTCGTTTTGAATTTTTTGCATTCATTTTGAGTTTTGATTGCATTGAAATTATTTGCTTCATGGCTGAGATTTTGGGGCTCCCCCTTACTTGCATGATACACCCACAGCCAATGCCCTGAGAAAGCCTTCTGAAAAACAACTCCATTTCCTTTCAAAGCTCTGGCTGTGACTGACACACAGCTCCTGCCACTTCCCAGCACATCCGTCTTGCGTTCACTCTTCCCATCTGAGAATGGCCTTGGTTTCCTTCTCTCATCACCATATCCCTCCCACTCTACTTGATATACAAACTGAAGTCAAAGAAGTACATTAACCAGCCACGTGCTTGAGCGCAACTAGCGAACAATCTGGGAAAGAAACATTTGCCAGCCCCTGATCTCATGGCAGATTACTTGCCTTTGGCAAGAAGTGAATTTGCCAAGCTTAAAAGTTGCTTCTAGGGCTGGAGCAGTGGCTCAGTGCTTGCCTGGCATGAGTGAGGATGCCGGTTCAAACCCCAGCACCATGTATACCATGAGTTTTTGGAGCAAAAAAAGACACATGAAAAGCTACATAAAATCGATTCTTTGTCTCTCTCTCACTGTCCCTTTATTTAAAAATAAATAAGTAAATAAATTTGCTTATGCTTTTGCTGGGTCCCAGGACCATTGACCACAAGAAGTCACAACAGAAGCCCTTGTCAGCATAGCACCTTCACCAACCTCAGCCACAGCAAACTGGAGTTTTGCCTGTAACATTTCTTCCCCAAGAGTCTCCAGTCTTAATGTCCACATCAAACCAGCTCGCCATGAAGCCCTGGGCCTGGCCTGGTCATGCCAGTTCCCTGACTCACAGCCTAAGGCCAGGTCGGGAACTCTATATGAATGGGCCCAGAAAGGGGGCACGATGGTTCTGGAAACTCCTGAAATTTCATGCCGAATTATGTGTCTTTTCTTGGAAGATGGTTTGTCACCTTCCTCCCATGTTCCCAGGATCCTTTGGCTCTCTAACAATCAGAACAGTCCTTATAAAGTCTTCAGGCTTTATCAAACATCTCTGTGAAAAATAGCAACAAAAAAAGATTTCCTGTGATTGGCCTGGTAAAAGCAAACACCAAAATACTAGTGGCCTGATCTGGTTATGATGCAGAGACTCCAACATTTTTCAGAAAGAAGTTTCTCCCTGCTCTCTCTCTCTCTCTCCCCTCCCCAATACTGGGGATCAAACCCAGGGTCTCACACACGCTTGGCAAGTGCTCTGCCACAGAGCCACATCCCCAGCCCTAAGTTTCTCTTGATAAACTGGAATCTCAACTGAATGGTCCTTGTTTCCTTCTTTATCTTTCACTCCCTGCTTAAAATCTTTTCAGCCTCACCATGGTTCTCAAGCAAAGTTATTTTTTTGGCAAGCTGTGAACTTTCCTCTGGAAAATCCTTCCACCCTTGGGTACCTTGACTCCTCCTACAAGATCCAGCTCCCATGTCAGTCATCTCAGCATTTCTAGGCAGGGCTGAGCATTACCTGTTATCAAGATATATTTTTTTCTAGAATTATTTGCATATTTATCTGTCTTTACTACCAGGTGGTGTGTCCAGGAGGGCAGGGAAACAAATTTTACTCCTCCCGGAATCTGCAGCATCTAGCACAGAATTGTATAAAATATTTCAATGAATGAATAAATAAGTCCATAAATGAAGGAACAAATACCTACCATATTTGTTTTCCTGAAATATTCTTTGGCTTTTTCAACAATGTGTGAGCCTCACTAGTGACAACTGAAGGGCAGACAGGTTCTGCCACGCTCTTCTAGGCAAGGCTCCAATGAACCAAAGCATACAGGTGAGACGGAGCTCCACAGGCCTCCTGGGAGCCACACCAGTCACACCAGGTCCACAGCTGGTGCTGAGGCTGCCAGCACCTTGATCCATGCACTCAGGACCCTCCAGAGGATAACTGACAAGGGGAATTCAGAGGGGAGAGGGTGGCCACTGGTGGCTGCCAACTGCACTTGGCAGGGTCTGGGAGGCCTTGATCCCCACTGTGATTCTTTGTCAGTAGCCACAGTGAGGACCCTAAAGGGAAGCTAGTTGACTCAACTTGCTTCCACATCAGGATAAGGAGAGCTGGATTCCACACCCAGAAAAGCATTGTCTGTGAACTTCAGCAGCTAGTTTTCCTTTGCTTCCTCCCACTAGAATTAAATTCATAAGAAGTCTGAAAAAAATCTCAGGGCAGCCACTCCAAGCTCTGTTTGTCCCAAAGCTATTTCAAAAACTGGAAAGAGCACTGGGGGCAGGAGCCTGGGCAGCCAATTTGGGCCCACTTGGGAGACGAGGCCTCTGAGGAAATCCCAGCCCCACACAGCCATGGTTACCACTGAGTCCTCAGACTCACCCCAAACACAATGTAAACTTCACCCAAAGAGGACTTCTCCGTGTTTTCTGCTGGATGGGGCTTCTCATTCTGTTTTGCTTTCTCCCAACCTGGTGCAACCTGGCCAGTAGGGCCTCCTCTGCTCAGGAAGCCATAGAACCTACAGTGCCTTGAAGGGCTTCTCAGGGACACTTCTCAAAGGGACAAAGGAATTCTTTAAAAATACAGTCACCTGTCTATAAGGAGAGCCCCATGATCTAACCAGCTGTGGATGGGAAATTAGTTGGCCTACCATGGCTGCACCTGTACTGATGTACTGAACATGTGTAGACTTTTTTCCTGTCATTGCTCCCTAAGCGATGCAGTAGAACAATTCCATAGGATTTACATTTGATCATGTGCTACTACGTATTACATTTTAATGCAATGCATTTGATATTAGAGACTTGAAGTATTCAATTATATAAGAGAATGCAAACATTATAAGCAAATAGTGTATTTTTTCCTTTTTTTGTTTTTGTTTTTTTGAGATATGGGGGCGGGGGGTCTCACTATGCTGCCCAGCCTGGCCTCTGGCTCACGAGCTCAAAGAATTCTTCCACCTCGGCCTCCCCAGTGCTGGGACTACAGGTGCCACCACACCAGCACCTATGCCATTTTATGTATATCTGCAAATTTGGTGTCCCTGGGTCCTGGGTACAGTAGGTAAATCCAGACAGGGTTTTGACTTAATTTTCTGAGCATCAGTCTGAGTCTCTTGTTCACTCCTCAGGATTATAGTTTTCTCCTCTGAGGAACACAAAAACCCACACCGAAAAAAAGCAAAAAGGAATATCCCAAATTTAGAGCTGGGAAAAGGGAGGCCACTTTTCTGTTCAGTCAGTTCAAATTCCCCACCTTTTCTACATGTGTGGCAGGAACAGGCTGCTTGTCCCTGATCACATCTCTGTCCTGTGTGTGTTTCATCTGCCACTCCAGATCATAGACCTCTTTCTGGTCCTTTTCTTACCCATTAGGTGTGTAGCAGGTGTTGATTGATTTTTGAGAGCCTAGAAAAACTAAGTTAATTTAAAGCCAAGGGCACTTTTATAAAAATTTAAGCCATGATCAAGGGTTACCATAAGCCAGCCCCTTCACTTTGCCTTTAATGCTCTCCATGATCCTGTAAAGTAGGTATTCATTCTTATTCTGTTTTACAAATGTGAAAAGCAAGCCTGGCAGGGCTTCCGGGATCGTCAAAGCGTCTCAGTGACAGGACTGTCTGATGTGTGCGGCTGTGCTCCTCCCCACTTTGGAATTCCCAGTGGTTCAGCAAATGACCTAGGGACATTTTCACTTCCTGAGCAAAGTAATAAGGACACAGGTGCAAACAAGGTCAAGACCAGAACAGGGAGATTTCACTAGCAGCATAGAAAGGTTGGTGCTGTTCCCCGGGAATCTGCAAGTACTGCCCAGCCAAGCCCTCGTTCCTCCTGAACAAGACCAGCTCTTCTTACTTCTGCCTACCTTGGATGGGTGGCAGGCTACACCTTCCTTTGTCTCTGCCATGCTGGGAGCAGGGCACAATCCAGTGTTTCTGAGATGTGACTGCTGACACGACAGTCACACACATAGCTGAATCCCCAAGGCAGTCCACTCTTCACCAGGAAAGACAAACTGGACCTCAGACTTCTCAACACAGCACTCCAGGCAGCCGACACCCATCAGTCTCCTTAGCCTTGCCATGAAGCCCATTTGTCATGGTTGGCATTGCAAATGGTCAGTGGAATTTAATTTCCTTCTATACTTCCTGCCTGACTTTCCAGTATTATAATGGGATAGATGGATGGCTGGATGGCTGGATGGCTGGATGGAAGATGGATGGATGATGGATGGAAGATGGATGGATGATGGATGGAAGATGGATGGATGGATGATGGATGGAAGATGGATGGATGGATGATGGATGGATGGATGGATGATGGATGGATGGATGGATGGATGGATAGATGGATGA
>PVKS010007628.1:0-49845 GCA_004027875.1 Aplodontia rufa | reverse complement strand
CTGGTGAGAGTTGCAGGTCATCCTGAGGTCATGGAGCATCCTTAGTGTCAGCACTTCGGTTCCCACTCAGTCTCATTTCCTCCCCCTCCAACACATGCCTGAGCTTAAAACCATCTATTCACCCCAAACTTCCTCCTTCTTTTTAAAGCTCAAGCTGACAAGAGGAATTTTCTCCCACTCATCTTCTCCTCCTCCCATATAAAGCAGGAAACTCAGCTCCTGTGTGGCATGTAAGAATGGCCAATGATTAAAATTTATTTGGTATGTTCGGAGCCACCAGTGTCCTTCCCTTGTGCCATTGGGCTGCTTAGAGTTCTGGAATCATCCCATGATTTTGCTAAGGGTGGGGAAACATGTTTTCAAAAATCCCCCATTAGTAATCCCAGATTTCAGTTTTAAATCAATGCAGTTATGGTGATTTCTAGATATTCTTTCCTTTAGTGCACTGCTTCTCACTATTCAAGAGGTAGGAAATGTTAAAATATTCTTATTTGGGAGGACTTGAAGAGGGCTAAAATTGCTCTGTAAGAGCAACATTTTGGTGATTTGAGAACAAGGAAATTGAAAGCATATGGACAGGGCGCTAGTTAAGCATGACTTTGTTTCCCAGACAGGAAAAAATTACTGGAGGAAAATGTGTTTGATAAAATAATGTCTATTGGAAGATAGCTTAAGTTTTTAAGAAATCCAAAATGCAAGAGGGATGGTCCAGCCCTAGTTATTAATATCTTGGAACCAGCTGGGGAGTAAAATTAGGTTGTAAAATGGTTGTATCATTTGCTACGCCACACTGGAAATAATGCATTTCTCATGTATTTCTGAAGGAGGAAAATGCTATGGCGGGGCATATGAGATGAGATTTTTTTTTTTTTTTTTTTGTCTCATGGTCTTTGTTTTCACATTTGTCAGGATTATAATTCCTTTCACTAAACTCACAGACAGAAAGGTCAAAGTGCAAAGGTGAAGATGGGGTCCTGCAGTGGGGTTGCTGATTCTGCCCTAATCATGGGAATCTTGGGTAAGTTCATTCACCTCTCGGTGGCCTAATTTCCTCACCTAGAAGTCGAGGAGAACAATTGGCACATTTGCCACCCGGGTAAAGCACTTAGAATAAACGTCTGGTGCACTGGAAGTTCTCGGTACCTGGTAGCTGGTATATTTGGGTTCCTGCCAGGAGTGCTCTGTGACTCAATAACTCTGTGACTCAGCTTCTCACTCAAAAACTGACAAACCTGGGGCTGGAGCCGTGGCTCTGCAGTTGCGGCACTTGCCCGGCAAACGTGAGTTCGTGAGTTCAAATCCCAGCACCACGTACACAACGAAGTCTCGGAGCAGCGAGAGCTGCATGAAAAACTAAACAACGAAAAAGAATTGTTTCTCTCTGTCTTTCTCACTGTCCCTCTCTCTTAAAAAAAAAAAAAAAGAAATGACAAACCTTAGCCACATCAACAAAGCAAAGACACAGTAACTAAATTTAGACAACAAAAGTGGGGACATAACTAAGACTTACTGAAATTTACAGGACCGGAGGAGATGACTATGAACAATTTTATGGCAATGAACTAGATAGTTGGGTATAATTTATATATTAATATAATTTATGTTCCAGGAACATAAATTACCTGAACACAAGAAGAAGCAGAACATCATGACACACAGCAATAAGAGCTTGAATCAATTATCGAGAATGTCTCAATGAAGAAAAGTTCTGTAACAGATGGCTTCACTGGTGAATTCTATTGAACATTTAAAGAATTAACATTGATCCTTGTCAAACCTTCCAAAAAGCAGGACAGGAGGGAACACCTTCTAACTCATTCTATGAGACCAACATTATCTGAATACCAACATCAGTTACTTGCTTCTTTAAGGACTCTGCCTTCCCTGGCCCTTCTATAAAACATTTACTCTTCTCTCAGCTTTATTTTTCTTCAAAACATTTATCTCCTGATATATTCTTATATGCTTATTTAGTCTGTCTTCTCCCACTAGAATGAAGTTCCATTAGATCAGGGTACAATACATTTTTTTTTAAGAGAGAAGGACAGTGAGAGAGAGAGAGACAGAGAGAATCAATTTTTATTGAGTTTTTCACGTGGCTTTCTTGCTCTGACACTTAGTTGTGTACGTGGGTGCTGGGGTTTGAACCTGTGTACTTGCGCATGCCAGGCGAGCTCCTGAGCATGCGCAACCTCTGAGCCACCACTCCAGCCCCCAGGGTACATATTATTGTTGGTTTGTTTTCCACTGTCGAATTCTCAGTGTCTAGTATATCACCTGCCACGCAATAGGTGCTCAACAAAAAATTTATTGATGAATAAATAAGTTGTCTAATCATTCTTTCACCATGAGAGAGCAGAGTGAAAGCACAGGAGGACTTGGGGACTGCAGGACGCCAAGAAAAAGCTGGCTAGAAGAAAAAGAGCTTCTAACCAAACGAGTCACGTCAGGAAAACAAAGTGAGGTTTCTGAGAAGCAAAGAATGTCCAGCAGTGTCAATTAATGCTGATAAATCAATTACAATGACAATCCAAGTGTCCTGCAGATTGAGCTACAGGAAGATCAGTGGCCACCTTAGTGAGAGCTGTTTGGGGAACAAGTGAGGGCAGGAAGCCAGGTTGAGGTGCTTTGAGGAATAAAGGGAGAGGCAAGGCCTTCAGATAACATTTTTAATATTTTTGTCATGTAATTGTGCATATTTATAGGGTACAGCATGATGATACGTGTATTAAAATGTGTCATGATCAAATCAGGGTAATTAGCATCTCCAGCTCCCTAAGCACTTGTCATTTTTTAGTGTTGGAAAGCTTTGAATTCCTCACTTCTAATGATTCAGTAACCATATAATAAACTGTTGTGAACTACATTCGCCCCACTGTGCTATGGAACTCTGGCACTTCTCCTATAGAACTGTCCTTTGGTAAGTGCCATCCAGCCTGCCTCCCTCCTCTACCCTCTAGTGACCGCTCTTCTACTCTGTCGCTATGGGATCAGTTTCTTAGCTTCCACCTGTGGGAGAGAACGTGGAGCGTCTGTCTTCTCTGGCTTAAATCGCTTAACACAACGTCCACCAGTTCCACTTACGTTGCTGTAAATGACAGGATTTCATTCTGTTACGTTTACATAACGTAAAGCATTTTTTCCCCTATAAAGAAGAATATATAAAGACAGGGAAATTTCTAGAAAGGGTGAGGGACAAGGGAGGATATTGTGCTTTAAGTGGGAAAGACCTGTAACTCGGAAGTGACATATGAAACTTGATTTCCCATCTCATTCTTTTTGAAATATAAAGACCCCCCCCAAAAAAAACTTTTAAAATATTTTTATGTAATTTAATAATGGAAGCACATTTGTCTCAGAGAGAACAAACCTAGTGTCGAAATGAGAAACAGATCCTTTCGATACATGCGTAAAAGCCAAAGGATTTGCTTTCATAATTCAGTTGAATCAAAGTGTCAGACTGGAGTGGGTAACTTCTCCAGCTCTCCCGGTTTCTGCAGCTTTCAGTCTGGACACAGCCCTCACCACATCCACAGCTTCACACTGGAGAAAACGACCCGGAGTCAGCAATATGTGAAGACTCAGCACAGGGGTGACCGCTCTGGGAAGGCAGGAGAGAAATCCACCAAGGCCCATGCTTTGCTGAGGAGCGAAATTCTTCGGTGCTTATGAAAGCAGGTGTTGGCAGCATATCTAGGCCTGGCATCAACTCATCCTCTCCAGTGCCAAGCAGTTGATCCTCGTAATCATTTCAGAAATGGTCACCATCACCTTCTCCGATCACTTTCTTTCCATATTTCAAATTGAGAAATATTGGCCTTGACTGTGCATCTTTTCTCTACTACCCCTACGTTGTTATTGGAAAATTTACCAAGTCGCCTTTAGGCCTATTGGTGAAGACAAATACTCCCGTCTCTCTGTCTCTGTTCCCGTTCAGTTCGCATGCTCTCTTAAGAAACAAAGCGGGCGGAGGATTATTCAAAGAAATACGGGGACATCAGAGTCTGTGGGAGGTTAGGAATCCAGGGCTGGAAAGGGGCAGGGCGGAGAGTGGGGGCCTTGAGGCTGATGGAAGTACTGTCCAACACAGGGCAGAGTGTGTGGTCCACACCACTCCACCTGCAAGGAATGACTGACACCCTTGTAGCAAGGTGTCTGAAGTGCCCGGAGAGAGAACCTTTGCTTTCCGTGAGGCTAGCACTGCTGTCCCACCCCTCAAGCAGAAAACAGCCCACAGCGAGAGAATTTCTAAAAGGAAGATGGAACAGTGCTAGATGGTGGGACTAGGTGTAGGACACAAAACCAGGCAGATGCCACCAGACCTGGACTTGATGGGGCTTGATTCAACCACGAGGGCTTATTGCTAGGTGAACCTCAAGCTCCTGTTCATCAAAGTTCATTCAGTACGTGTTGCTTGGGCCCTTCTGGGCTAGAGAGCAACACAGTCACCTACCCTGACTTAAAGGCCCCTAATCTCACCCCAAGTCCATCCAAACCTCAGCCTGATCTCACAGAAACCCCATGTAGGAAGAACACGATCGGCACAGGCTTCAAATACAAAGGACCAAGAGCTCTGAGCTTGACCCTACAGAAAATGAATGAGTGAACCATCTGGACTGAAGGAAGGGCATGTGATCTCTCACAGAGAGTTTGGTCATTGGCCAGGCATGTGGGGGGGTCAGCTAACGGTGGCACAGCTTACTGGAAACTGTGGACCAAGTGATATTGGAACAATTTATGTGCAAATAAATATTTCCATTTCAGCAGATTCGTTGGTAAGAGATAACAACTTTTAATTCAAAGAATCAGTGGAACTACCTAAAAAATGGTGTGTCGTGTGTGTGTGTGTGTGTGTGTGTGTGTGCGTGTGTGTGTGAGGGGTTGGGCAAGGAAGCGAGAACAGCAAGCATAAAGAAAAGTTAATATTTTTCAGGTGACATCTGGGCAGACATGGTGGTCAATGACACAGAAAATCAAAAGCCTTGAAGACTTCCAGATCTGGCTGTCTCCATTGTTTATCTTTGTGGCCTTGGGGAAGCCACTTTCCATCTCTGCAAATGCACTGATCACGCACTTGCCATGGGCCAGGCTCTATGCTGAAAATTTTAAGGATAAAATCTAATTTGACATGAAATCCATTGAAGTTTTATTTCTACCACTTTTATAAGTGAAGAATCATATTTGAAGTGGTTAAGCAACTTGTGTCATGTCACAAAGCTGGTAAGTCTAGAAGAAATAGAATTTTTAACCCTGGCGTATCTGACCCTGGTTCTTTGCTACCTCTTTCCACAGCCTTCTTGCAAAGTGTTTCTGATAGGATAGGTTTAGCTGCAGCTGCAAAAAATCTCAAATTTTCCCTCGCAGTCATCAGGGACCAAAGCTGCTTCTTGGTGCTTTATCATCTTTAATAAGTGGCTTCTACCGCATGGTGTAAGGAGGCTGTACGTGTCAAGCTATCACATCCATATTCCAGTCAACAAAACAGACTTGGTTTCTTCTGTTGAGGAAGCTTCCAGAAAATATCACACCACACTCTACTACTTCCCAGTGACCATGTGGATACACATGGCTTCAAGGAATGCTGGGAGAGGTGGTCTAATTGTAGGAAGTCATGTGCTATATTAGTCAGTTTTTTGTTACTGTGACCAAAATACCTAACAAGAGCACCTCAGAGGATAAGGGATTTTTTTTTTTTAAGAGAAAGGGAGAGAGGAGAGAGAGAAAGAGAGAATCAATTTTATTTATTTTTCCATCTGGTCTTCATTGCTCTGACACTTAGTTGTGTATGTTATGTGGTTCTGGGGTTCAAACCCCGGTCCTTGCACCTGCCAGGCAAGCGCTCCAACCACTGAGCCACTGACCCAGCCCCAAGGAAGGATATCTTTTTGGCTCATGGTTTCAAATAATTCAGTCCATTGTCTCCAAGGCAGAAACATCACGGTGGAAGGGTGTGGTAGAGGAAAGCAGCTCACTTCAGGATAGCCAGGAAGCAGGGTGAGGAGCAGGGATCATCCCCTCCAGGACTTGTCCCCCAGGTCCCTACTTCCTCCAACTAGGTCCTACCCCCCATGTGTCACCCAGCTATCCATCTGAGAGATTAATGCATCAAGGGGGTCACTCCACAAACGAGGTCCATACTCTCATGATCCGATCACTCCTAGAAACTTGCTGCAAAAGAACCAAGCCTTCCACATATGAGGCTTTGGGGAACATTCTGGATCCAAACTATAACATGTACTTAGCCAAGGAACGTGGGATTGCATCATTAAAGATGTGAACACAATGGACACCAGAGGACAATCTCCAGCATTCAGGGTTATTGAAACTGTGGAAATGATGAATGTGAAGCCCTCACCATGGGACACTTGGAAAATAACATGGTTTGTTATTTAGTATTCTTCTCCTGTGTCTGGCACCCTGTGAAACACACACAGAAAACCATCAATTCAAATTAAGCAAAGAAAGGTCACAGAAAAGGAGAGAAGGAAGCGATCTTAAAATCTCTGTGATGTTCCGTATTGGCCGCTCCTTTTCTGCCCCGCGCAGGTGCGGCCCTTGCTCCTGGGCAGCATCCGCAGGACTTTGTGGAGGGTGCTAATGAACACCTAGATGCTTCAGCAGCCATCCCAGGCAGAACCAGGCCTTGCCTCCGACCTGCGGGGCAATGATTTCACGGGTGGCCACTTCCAGGGTGGCAGCTATTGGAAATGCAGTGTTCATTACAGCAAAGAAATTGAAATCTCTGGCGGCCTCCGAGGGCTCCATCCCATCCAGCCTTCATTTCTCGTAAGGCCCTGTGTTGATTTCGTTCCTTCCTGATTAACCTCTGACATGAAGCACGGGGAGGTTACTGGGTAATTGAAATCCCCAGGAAATCTCCTCTTCATGCCATCTGAACATGTTTCCTTCACCAGCCTGCTACCAGGGCTCTGAAGAAGGAGGAAAGAGATGGTTTTCAATTCAGGGTGGAGATATCAGCTGGTAGGGAAGGTTCCAGAGGACTGGCCTGCATTAGGAGCTGATGTAAACGCAGCCATTTGGAAGCATGAAGAAATGAAGGAAGACTGGTGGCACCAAGGACATGTGTCATTGAGCACCTCTCCAATGTACTGGATGACGTTCCCTGGATTGTATAGATTTGGGGCATCAATATTGTGAATGCCTCCTGCTGAGGTCCGAAGGTTTGCAGGAATCCCCAAATCCACATGTTCAAATCCTCCCCTGCAAAGTGATGGTATCAGGAGGTAGAGACTTTGTGACCTTGCAAAGGTCGTACAGGCAGAATTCTCACGAATTTGACAAGTGCCCTATAGAAGAGAGTCCTCATCATTTCTGATACTGTGAGCACACATTAAGAGGCTGTCTATGAGCCAGGAAGCAGGCCCTCACCAGACCGCAAATCTGCCAGCACCATGATTTTGAACTTCCCCATGTCCAAACAAAGGGAAATAAATTTCTATTGTTTATAAGCCCCCAGTCCGAAGTATTTTGTTACAGCAGCCTAAAGGAACTAAGATGCCTCAACACAAAATACATTTTCAACTCAGTTTAGCTCTCTGAATTGCAATAATTTATGGCCGTGCAAATTTTCTCCCTTGTTAAAGAAAAATTAACAAGAGTGGTGCAGAGTTGCTTCCTCAGATCCTGGTTTCCTCTGAATTCTGGGTCATTTCTCAGCTCCTGGTCTCTGAGGCCCCTCACTTCCTTTCCTGTCGCCGTCAGCTTCTCCTTTGCAGATTTTATTTTCGCACCACCCACTCAACAGAGGCGGCATTGAGCTAATACAGTTGAACATCTGCTCAGCCACAGAAGTCAAGGCATTCAATCTCATAATTTTGTTGAGAAAGCAAAAAAGAAATCGACATCCTCTATCTGGCAGAGACCCAGTGTGCTTACTGCTTAGTGTCTTCTCTTCCCTGTTGTTTTCTGTCTCTGTTCATCTTATGACCGAATGGTTTTCAGCTGCCATCTTGTTTGCTCAGTCCTGATACTTTATCAACCATCTGTAAGTAACTTCCAGAAGGATGACTAAAATCAGGAAGGAGGGAGGGTGTAATGTTAGCAGACAGCAAGAATAAAAGCCTCCCTGTAGCCTCCTGCGCTCTGGATGTTCCGGTGATGACCAATTCCACGTAGAGGGTGATGCAGGAGCTGGTTAGACCATCCTGGAAGCAAAGTGTCTCTTCTGATGGCTCAAGACATCACAGGAAGAGCATTGCCGTATCCTGCATTTATTAATTCATGCATCCTAAAATTCTTCTCTTTTGGAGGACACTTCTTTTGCCATGATTGCCATATGGGTCCTGGAGCTAAGCTCATTATTAGTCTCTTTGGAGGACAATCTATGAAATTGCAGGTCAACTGGGATTGCAGGTTGGGGATTGTTTGATTATCAGTTGGGTGTCTAAGTTCCTCTTTCTGCCTAGAAGTTTCTCTGCCCCCACTCTTGACCTTCATCTTGTTCCATTTGCATGTGCACCTCAGAAAGACCAGGAAACAAGCAAAGTCTTATCCTCAGCGTCTCCCTTTGTGTCTCGAAAAGCAGCCAAACCTATGATGTCCTTGTCAGGCTCCAAACGTGGAGCTGAGTCCAGCTCCTTGGCTTCTGTGGGAAGGCAGGCTCGCAGTGCCCAGGCACTAATGGCAGGCCAACAAGGAAGGAATCACAGATCCCAAACTTTGTGTAAACGGAGAACAAGTGACAGAAAGAAAGGCAGGAACTTGTCGTCTATAGCCACCTGGTACTCCTAGTGGCCTAGTCACAGTGGGAGAGAGTGGAATGGACCTGAAGTAGCGGAAGGCAGAGGAAGAAGCAAGTAAGGGGCCTGAAGAGCAGAGCAGAATGCGTGGCTCTGAATCCAGCCCTCATGCTTACCTGCGTTACTTCCCCTTCCTCACCTCAGTTTATAAAGTGAGGATAATGATGCTGTCCACTCAGAAGGTAAGGACTGAATGAATTGCCTCATGGGAAGCAGAAGAGTAACTGCAGGGAAGGGAACGGAAGGGACAGGAAGCAGGGACGGCCGGGAGACATCTTTCAGGCCTGACTAGAAGTAAATCATCCTCCCCTGTGTGTAGTAGAAAATAGTACAGGTGCAATAAAAGAAGCCTGGGCTGAAAATATGTACTAGATATTATGTCAATTAAAAATGAATTTTAGGGGCTGGAGGGGTGGCTCAGCGGTTACGGCGCTTGCCTGGCATGTGCAAGGACGCGGGTTCAAATCCCAGCACCACGTACACAATGAAATGTCGGAGCAACAAAGGTCATATGAAAAACTAATAAAATTGATTTTCTCTTTCTCTCTCTTACTGTCCCTTTCTCTTAAAAAAAAAACGAATTTTAAAAGATGAATAAACAAATTAACATGCAATAAATAAAATTTCTCATCTGTGGAAAGAAATCGTACTAGTTATTGTAAGGCTAAGCTGCTGTCACAAAGAGCCCCCTAAAATACCATAGCTAAAAGAATGATGAAAAGCTGGTTCAAGAAGGCTGAACAGAGGCCTTCAGCAGCCACCTGTTCCTCCACAAAGAGCTCCAGCAGCAGGTGCACCGCTGCATTTTGAGGCAGGTGATCATGGGAGAATATTAGAAACAGTAGAGGGGAAAATGAAAACGTGCAGATTCAGAGGCCTGGCCCAAAGGAACAATGATTATTTCTCTGTCACATAAGAATCCTGATATGAATATGGGAGTCAGGGAGGAAACCGTTCTTCAATCACTCAGGAGCCCTGCTTCGTTCAAGTTATTGCTTTGCCGCCTCTTTCGGGATCTTGTCAAACTAAGTCCCCACCATAACCATGGAGGAGGCCTAACAGTGGTCTTAAGGCCCAGGCACTAACATCTCTACTCACCTTTAACTTGCAAGGGCTTCATCACAGGGTCACGCCTAGCTGCCAGGGAGTCTGCGAACGGAGTCTGACTGGGTAGCGATAACCCAGAAAGGACAGGAGAGCAAATCTATTCAAAATTTGGAGATAAGTTAATAGCCTTATTCTACCTGTCTTTGCTCATTTATTCAACTGTTTCTCTCCCCCTCCCCTAGTTATTTTATAATTTTGCAACTTATAGGTAACCAATAGCAATACAAAATCATTCTTGTCTATAGACATGAAGATATTGGCCTACTTGCTTAAGTTCAACTGACTTACCTCCCCCACATGGAAAATGAGTTTTATTTTCATTTGTACATCCCTTTGGGAATTCCTGACCTATAAATATGTCTGTTCTTTGGCGTATCAGTCAGCTTTCTATTACTGTGACGAAAGTCCTGAGAAAAGCAAGTTAAATGGAGGAAAGGTTTATTTGAGCTCATGGTTTAGAGGTTTTACTCCACAGTCACTTGGCTTTGTTATTTTGGGGCCTATGGAGAGGCAGAACATCATAGCAGGAACACATGGTGGCCAGAAAGCAAAGAGAAAGTGCACCAGTTCATCCCACAAGAATTTCCTGAGCACCTACTCTGTGCCAGGCACTGCGTGCATGCTGCAAAGCAGCCGTGAACAGGACACATGGAGCCCCAGTCCCTCTGAAGTGGGTTCACTGTTAAGACTAACGAGGACCTTTCCAAGGACCTTTGCTTCTCTTTCTAAATTGAGGTTCATTTTAGTGGCTAATTGTACACTTTTTTAAATGACTGTTTTCTTTTTAAGGCCCTCAGATGTACGCATAGGTCAAGCCACACAAAGCTTGGATCAGCTGCTGCTCTCGTGAGCTGATATCCTATTGGGTGGAAGAAATTTAAGAAGTTAACAAATAAATGCATACTGCCATCAGGTGATGAGAGCATTATTTTAAAAATCCAAGATAAGGAGAGAGGGCTTGTTCTATTTGTGCAGTTGGAGACTTCTCTACGGAGGTGTCAGGTGAGCAGAGATGGAATAAAGTGAGCTGTTTCTATTTTTACTACTAAAATTACTATGATTCACCCTCTTATGCATAAATCTTGGGGTATGTTTCTGATTATTTCTTCAAATCTATTTCTGGTACTGGAGTTAGTGAGTCAGAAGGACAAAGGTTTTTAAGGTCCTTGAAACCATGTACTGAAATCTCTCTTTTATTGAGGTTTCTCATCTCATCTCAATTACAAAAGAAATAATTGAGAACCTAAATTTCCAGGCATTTTAAATATGCACTTAAACTTTTTCAAAATTTAAAGTTGCTTAAGACTTTGAAGGGTTACTTATATCCAGACTGCCTGAGCTTCTCTATGCTCAAGATCCTAACTAACCACCTTCACCTCCCATCCCCAAATAACCACAGGCCATTCCATATTCGGGAATTATTTCTTAAACTGTGGCACTTAATAGCGAGAAGGAACCGTGATGAAGTTCCTTCCGTTTCCCCATTTTATAGTTGGGAAAACCGAGGTCCAGAGATACTACGGACTGCCCTGAGCTGCATGGTGAGGTCATGTCAAGTCAAGATAAAGCTCCATCTCCCACTTCCTGTTGCTGTAGCCAGAAACAATGGCAAATGAAATGCGCATGCCGTGTTTTGCGGTGGCAGGATTGCGGCAGACATTGAGAATAAACAGCCATGGATGTGACCAGCCTTGTTCACCCACCTCACAGGTGGTGGCGAGCATCCCTCAAATGATAGGTGTAATGGCCACAGGATGGTGCCAGGACATTGTAAGTGACATTTAAATATTAGTGCTGGACACTTCTTTGGTGGCAGAGCAAGGGGCATATCCAGATGTTGGGCCCCATGGGAAAGGGCACAGGTGAGGGGAGAGGGGTGTGGTTTTGGGGCCTGTAGCCTTAGACAGAAGACCTTGGCAGAAAGGGGCTTAACAGCCACAGCAGACCTGGACTCAGAAGGAGCCACATGAGACCACCCAGAAGCACAGAGAGCTTCTGTGCTCTCTGCTGTCGGTCCAGGGAACAGCAGGAGAATGGGGCCAGCTGGAGCCCTCTGAGGGGCCCACAACAGGATCAGTCCTTATCCTCTGCCAGGCCGCTCCAGGGAGGCCAGCTGCCCAGCCCAGAGAGCTCCGGCCACCCAGCCACAGGAGAACCTTTACTCCCTTCACCTCCGCCTTTCCTGGGCTTCACTCCAGGCAGGCAGGAAAGGGGCAGCTAGGAAGGGGGTGGAGGTGAGAGAAGTGAGAGGAAAAGATCCAGGGCCCTTCCCCCAGGCCAGGCTTCACAACCACGTGGGTCCCAGCCAAGGGAGGAGAGAGGACCTGAGGCTAAGTCAGTTTTGGAGTTTTAATATTATGGGAGGTTTGGAAGGCTAAGATCTGAATGCAGGCGACCTTTTGAAACCGAAAGGATTTTTTTTAATTGCTTGAATGTGACAATGAGATTACCAGCCTGCCCAAGTCATCAGGGGGATGAGGAATTCTGGCCACACCAAATTGGATTTGAAGAAACAATAGGAGAGATGCCACAAAACTCGAATCTGCCCCCAGGTCTCCCATGGGGCATATGGGCATTAGATAGACACAGAGAAACATGGATAGATTAGAAAGGTAGGGTTGCTGTTTTGTTCCCAGCGGTTTCATGGTTTTTTGGTGTGCAAAGTACTTGTGGTTTGAACTTGATGGTCATCCTGGCTATTACACACATGCGATGGGCTTTCCTAAATAGCCAGTTCCCACTCACAAGACGCATTTTGATCCCTCTCTCGTGCCCTCGCTCATGAATCAAAAGTAGGTTTGGGACTCTCTTTTAAGCCCCCCCTTCCTGATTGCACACATAAAAGCTTTATTCTCTAAAATCCTTTCACTCACTACATCCCAGCTGTACACATAATATAGGCCAATATTACCGTGAACTCGAGCTCAGCTCACAGTCACAATCACTGACTCCTAACGCTCTGAGCCATAGAGGCACAAGCAGGTCACATTGTCCTTCCCCAGGCCGCCACTGAAAGCCCTTACAGATTATTCAATGGTTCATCACTGTTGGATCGGGTACCCTTTATATACCCACACTTCTGTGTAGAGCTGGAGACACAGATACAGATGAATGACAGCCTTTGCCCACAACACACACCACCTATGATCCCAAGATTCTACGGATGTAGAATGATTTTGATAAGTAGTGACAAGGACAGTACTGGCATTACACATGAGAACAGGGAGAACAGGATGTCTGCATCCAAACTCGTGTTGAAATGTAGTATCCATCATGAGGTTTAAGAGGGTCAAAACTTGACCAGTCAATAGTATTTGGAGGAGAGACCTTGGGGAGGTTATTAAGGATGAATGAAACCTTAATGGCGGGGCCCTCAGCAAACAGGACTGCAGCTTTATAGGAGAGACCTGAACTCTGATGCTCAGCCCTGTCACTATCGTGTCCCTCCGCCATGTTGTGAGGGGCAGCAAGTCCTCATCAGATGCCAAGCAGATGCCAGTGCCATGCTATTGGATTTCCAAAACTGTTAGCTAGATAAATCTTTTTTTAAAAAAAATAAAACTTCCAGCCTTCAGTATTCAGTTATAGCAACAGTAAACAGACTGAGTTCAGGAGGGAGCAATGAACTCTACTTGGTAATGGGTCAAATCCACAAGACCATCGGCACTGGGAGGACCAGAACTTTCCCAGACAGCTGGAGGGGGTTGGAGCAGGCGGTGGAGGACGAGGGATGGCTTGCACAAAGAGTCAGAATAGTCTCAGTTAAACTGTGGTGACATAATGGTCCTGAAGCCTTAGCAGCTGAATGGAGCTCCAGTTATCATACCCAATGCAGGACAGCTGAGCAGCAGGCGTTGAGGGCAGGCTCTGCTCCACTCAGTCATTTGGGGATCCAGATTAATTCCTTCCAAGTTGGCATTGCAGGAAAACAAAAAAGCTGCAAGTGATATTGTGGCTGCTAAACCCTTCAGCTCAGAGGTGAGGCCTACAGTTTCCGTTCACAGCCCATTGGCCTGGACGATCACATTCCTCAGCCATCTGAACTGGGAATGTGACATTCATACGAACGCGTGGCTATTCCGTGAGATGTCAGTGTCTCTGCTACAAGCACGAAAGCATGAAGTCTTTTTCTGGGTTAGGGAATTGTGAATAATTCGAGATGATTGGAGAAGAGTGGGAAGAGGAAGTGTCAAACGGTAAGTTAAGAATGGGAGGGAAGGGACTGGCACGGTGGCTCTGAGGTTACCGAGCCTGCCTTGCATGTGCAAGGACGGAGTTCGAACCCCAGCACCACGTACACAATGGAGTGTCAGAGCAACAAAAACCAGATGAAAAATGAAATAAAATTGATTTTCTCTCTCTCACTGTCCCTCTCTCTCTTTAAAAAGAAAAATGAAGGAAGAGATGAAATCTTGTGTGCTGTGCACAGGAGCTTACACCACCTTGTGTGAAGGGCTTTTGAAGAGTCGTAAGCATGGGATCATGGTCGTATTTGTGTTTTAAATATAACTCCCGTACAGCAACATGGAGAATGAATTGGAAGGGAGTGAACAGGACAGATGGGAATACCATGAGAAATATTAAAGAGATAGTTAAAAGGAACTTTGTGACTACTTAGATATGGAAGATGGACAACAGAATGAATTCCACGGTTCTGCTTTGGATGGGCCTTGGTGCCATGAATGAAGATAAGGAAAGCAGGACGGTCTTAGTCTGCTTGGACTGCTATATAAAGATAGCTTATTTTGTGATACCAAGGATTGAACCCAGGGCCTTGTGAATGCTAGGCAAGTGAAATACTACGGAGCCGCATCCCCACCCTTCCGATTCCTTAGGATTGGTGGCTTATAAACATCAAATTTATATCTCAGTGCTGGAGGCTGGGCAGTCCATGATCAATGCTCCATCAGATTGGGGGCTTCTTTTCCTCAACATGGTGCCTTGTCACTGAGTCCTCATGTGGTGGAGGGCTGAGCAAGCTCCCTCAGTCCTCTTTTATAAGGGCACTAATCCTACTCATGAGGGCTCCACCCTCATGACCTACTTACTTCTCAGAGACTTCCACCTCGTGTGTGTGTATGTGTGTGTGTGTGTGTGTGTGTGTGTGTGTGTGTGTGTAAGGGGGAGTGACTGGGAGTTCAACCCAGGGGCACTTTATCACTGAGTTACATCCCCAGCTGTTTTTATTTCATTCACTAAGTTGTTGAGGCTGACCTTGAACTTACAATCCTCCTGCCTCAGCCTCCCAAGTTCTAGGATTACAGATGTGCAGCACCATGCCCAGCAACCCCCACCTCTTAATCCTATCACTTTGGGGGTTGCACTTTCAACATATAAATATATTTTAGGGTAACATGTATATTTAGACTATAGTAAGGAGGAATGGGTTTGGAGAAGACACTGAGGGCAAATTCAAGGCTTTATGAATTTGCGATACCATTGGGTATTATTATGAGCTGAATTGTGCACCCCCCAAAATCTGTGTTCAAATCATAAATGGTATTAGGGGGACACAGTGAAACACTGGTGAGTTGTGGGAGAGAGGCCCTTAACAGAGAGAACAAAAGGTTGGACCCCTGAAGATGCTCACAGGCCATGGGGGACCTAAGGCAAGGACCTACCTGAAGAAAGGGGCCTCTAAAGCACTTGACACACAGTGGGCCATCCAATACCCAGTCTACAATCAGACGCCATTGTTGAGGCCAAGAAACCCCTGTCACCGCAGCTGACACGGCCAATGGAGGTCCCCCCCTGACTCGGCCACATCTTATCATTTGGGTCCTGAAGCAGGATTGCCTGTGCCCAGAGTCTCAACAAGTCTTTCATAAAAAGTTTCTTTCACCCAAGGTCCTTGGTGAAAACTCCAACTGGGTTCCAAGTGGGTGGAGGACAACGGCCAGGACAACGCTCTATCTTCCTTGTCCGCCTCATCTCTCTGCAGGGTGTCCTGTCCCCCCACCCATTCAGGAATCTTCTTAGCACAAGCCCCAAGTACGACGCCAAAATCCAAAGAATTATGGGGATACTAGAAGGGCATCAGTTACTCCTTTACCCTTTGACGAGCAGTATCAGAGCCTCAGCCTGACCACACCTCCCAAAGGGCACATGTATGCAAATGAAAGTGCAAATTAACACATTCCTAGATAAAGAGCTAAAAGTCATTATCAAGGGGTGTGTGTGTGTGTGTGTGTGCGTGCGCACGCGTGTGCACTCGTGTGTGTTTAAAGAGAGAGAGGGTGAGAGACAGAGAGAATGAATTTATTTTTCATCTGGCTTTTTTCTCCATCACTCAGCTGTGTATGTGGTGCTGGGGTCCGAACCCTGGTCCTTGTGCATGCCAGACAAGCAAGCGCTCCAACCGCTGAGCCACCACTCTAGCCCTCCATGAAGGTGTTTTGTATGATGGCCACAACTCCTAAGGGTGAGTGTGCTGATGTTCCTTATTTCGATTGCAAAGATATCCACTTTCTTTGCATTTTATTGTTGCATTTTATATAGATAAAATATTTTATTTCATTTTATTTTGTAAAGCTCTTAAAGCATGCAATAATATATATTTTATGATGGGATGCTTTCATTTTAAAACAATTACTTTTTTTTTAAAGAGAGAGGGACAGTGAGAGAGAGAAAGAGAGAATCAATTTTATTTAGTTTTCATGTGGCTTTCCTTGCTCCAACACTTCGTTGCGTACGTGTTGCTGGGATTCAAACCCACGTCCTCCCGCAACACCAGGCATGCGCGGTAATGGCAGAGCCACCACCCCAGCCCAATAATCACTCTCAGTATCAACATTTGGCTGGTAAGTGGAAGGCCTCTGATTTATTTTGGTCTTCCTACAAATTGCATTCAATCATTTGCATGTCATCTGGCTTGGTCTCCCTCTAATTGGAAACTGGTGAAAGCAAATATCTGTAAGCCCTACTGTGTGCTAGCTGCAGATACCAGGCAACCCCTCCCAGAACTCAGAGCAGGAACTGCAACCCCATTACACTTGTGAGAGAACAGCAAGTTTGAGCGGATACAAAGTTCAAAATGGCACACGATGCGTGTCCCATGAGTCATGCGTAGGCCCAAGTTCTGCAGGAAGCAGGAGTCCCAGGACCTTTCCTGCGCAGGGTAGCTGTTGAGGGCACTAGTTTGGGACTTCCTCAGACACCAGCCAGCTGTGCTCCCCTCGCTCAGGGAAACAGGTTTCCTCTTACCCCAAACTCTGTCAACCTGGAAGTAACAGAGAACCGCTGGCCCTCCCTGGACTCTCTCCCACCCCAGCCTCAGGTCTTGCCAAGGGCAGCGAAGCTGAGCCAGCCCTCGTTCAGAGACTGTGGGCCTGCCCCGCCTGCTCGGCCCTGCCTCCTCTGAGCCCTTAAGTCAACAGGCACAGAAAAGCAGTCAGGCCATCTTGGGAGTGGGGAAGGGAAAAAAAAAAACCAACCAGCAGCTGCTGCCTGATTGGCATTCGGAATAGCTAGAGGGTTCCAAGTGGAGGAGTGAATTAAACAAGCTGGCTTTCCCCGTCAGGGCGGAGCGCTTGCTCCAGGTCTGCACCCGAGTCACACCCTAGCTGCAGCTATTTATAATAACCAAATGCCAGATGGAACCTGCCAGGGGGAAACTGGGTTGGACAAGGAGCAATGGGCCAACATGCCCACTCCCCTGCTCCCAGCAGCAGACACAGATGCTGAGGGGACCTATAGGGACTGGGGGGGCCAGGCACAGAGCGGCAAAGGAACCAGGCTTCCCCAGCCCACAGAACTCTGAAGAGAACACTGGTGGGTGCTTCTCAGCACAGGGCTGGGTGCTGGGCCCAGGCTGTACCTGTTGGATTAGGAGCAGCTGCCCTGGGCAGCCACGCAGACAGATGCAGAGGTGGCCAGGTTGGGGCCGCTGGGGTGGGTGCCCAGTCCAGAGTGCAGCCAGGGATGTGGGGCAAATCCTGTTTTCCTCTGCCTGTCAGTAGTCCCTCAGAGACTTCACTTCTGATTTATGAAAGGCAGACTGTAATTAAAGTAGCCAGATGATGTTTCTGAGAACATTAAACAAATAGTAAGTGTTCAGGGTAGCTCTGCAGCCTGGAAGTCCCAGACGTTCCTATAGGACTTTGCGCCTGGACTCAAGGCTGCTCTGCTATCCACCCTGCACCAACAATTCGCTGGGTGAGCATGGGCCCCTTCCTCCTGAAGACTGAGGGGCTTAGAAAAATCACAACTAGCTTCCCACTTCCTGCTACTAATATGCATGCCAGAGCAGAATTCTGGCAGCTTGAGCTTGTCTGAAATAGGCACCGGATAAAATCCTATTCACATCCTGCCCCATCTGCCCCAGCTGGGCTGCTGGTGAGTTAAATCTTTTCTCCCCAGCCCAAAAGCTCTCTTTTCATTCCCCAATGAGACCTTCCCCTCTGATCTCAGCCCATCCCCAAACTGCCCTGTCTAGAACTCTCCTAACCCTCAGGCCACATCAACATTTCCTTCAGCACTCCCGGAGTGAAATCAGCCTATAGAAATCTGATGTGAAGGCTGCACCCGGCGGCTCACTCCTGTAATCCTAACTGCTTGGAGGCTAAGGAAGGAGGATCACAAGTTCAAGGCTAGCCTGGGCGATTTAGTGAGACCTTGTTTCAAAATAGAAACCAAAAAGGGCTGGGGATGTATCTCAGTAGTAGAGCCCGGTTCAGAAAACAGAAAAGGAAAAGAAAAGAAATATGATATGAAACACACAACAACACTGTATTTCAAGTTTTCTAGCAGTCACATAAGTAAAAGTACAAATTTAGAATGTAAGATTAAGTTTAATAATTTTACTTAACCCAGTACATCAAAAATAGTACCATTTTGAAATGCAATCAATATAAACATCATTAATGAGACATGTGGGCAGCCTGCTGCGCTCTGCTGAGTCATTCTGTGATGTATAGAACAATTTTCAGGCTGTGCCTAAACCTGTTACTTCATTTGGTAAAGCAGTAGTTTGCCATAAGCTACTCCATTTTGAGTTTAGGTGCTGAGGTGAATGACCCCATGTCTTGTTTGTACAAGTAAACAGCCACCATCTGCCTAGCATAACCATAAGGCACAAACTGATAAATTAATCACGCTAATAAAAATGGCCACCTGTGAACTTCTTAATCAGAAGCATATGGATGTATGAGCTTATCGAACACACTAGGCTGCTGAATGAAGCAACCCCATCACACGAGGCACACCCCGAGACGGGACACGGCCGCACCCTGACCCCGTCACCTGGTCTGTCCTTGTCATGAGGCCTGTCCAGGAAAATCATCACAGTGATGAACCTCCGCATCTGTCCTGGGGCTTCAGTCCAACACAGTTTCTCCTGCCCGTCACGGCCACGCACGCCCAGTCCAAGCTGACGTTGAAACTCTGTCCAGAGTGTGCGGACTCCGGCCTAGAATACGTTCCTGTGGGTCGACAGCTCTGACCCGAACATGCTCTTTGGCTGATGGTCATCTTATCTGACCACCGTTGCATTCATATCTTCTCCCTGCCTTTGAACCCTTGTGGCTGCCTTAATCTTTCCTTGGCCTTTCTGTAATATATATATATTTGTCTAAAATGGGATGTTTGAGTGTTAGAGATATTAGTAATTAAGATTGGAATAAAGACCCTGTGATTACCCAACTTCTGGCTATGTCCAGTGACCCATGAGGATTCAGTGAACTGCCACTGCTGGAAGAGGTGAAGCCTGTGATTTTTTTTTTTTTTTTTAAGAGAGGGACAGTGAGAGAGAGAATCAATTTTATTTAGATTTTCATGTGGTTTTTTGGCTCTGACCCTTCTTTGCGTACGTGGTGCTGGGGTTTGAACTCGCGTACTTGCGCATACCAGGCAAGTGCTGTAACCACTGAGCCACTGCTCCAACCCCTAGCCTGCGAATTTACTGTCACTCAAACTGTGACTTTATGGAAGACACAGCATGTTTGATCTATGTTAATGGTGTGGCTCACTTGCAAAAGATGTATTGTGTCCCCTTTTTATAAGCATCCAAAATCCAACATGTATGTCATATATTAGTGTCTCAGTCTCAGCTAACTACGTTTCTGTGCCCTGCGTCCAGGGGCTTACAGTATGGGACAGTGCGATCCTATAGCATTGACTTGGTTTGCATTTTCTTGTTGGGGGTCCTCAGCTTCAGTCTTTGAAGCTCACTGCTCTGGGGTTCAGACATAGGGATGCTGGGGAGGTGGAAGGAGCAGAGTTCCCTCTGCAAGCCAGTCTGAGGAGGCTGACAGGAGGGACCAGAGACTAAGGATGGAACGAGAGGCAAGATCCCGCTAAAGGCATCACACTGCTTCTTTTTGGGTGTCTAGTTGGTTCTTCCATTGTTCGAGTGTGTTAGTTTTGGGGTGGGGATGCATGGTGGATACTGTGCCTAAAACATACCTCTCACCCCACCCCCCAGAACTGCAGGCCACTGGGACTCCACCAGCTCTGCTTTGAGACCCCTCTCTCAGAGGCCTCTGGTTTCCACTTCCTTCCTAACTCTGGCAGATGCAGTCAAACTTTTGAGGGAAGAAACAGGAAGCAAAAAGAATGAGAGGAGAGCGGCAGGGGGCCACCAGTTGGAGGACACTACAACCTTGTCATGCAGCCTCAGGGGACAGGAAGAGCTTCTTGGCCTTCCAGAGCTGCGGTGGCATTTTTGGGTTTGTGGCTTTTGAAGGTTCTGGGGGCCTCTGCTTAGTTTCTAAGCATATCACAAGAAAAATGTTTTCTTTTGGTGCCCTTGGGATCGGAGCCCATTTACCTGCGATCCTCCCAGTGAACGAAGAGGGGCTTGGTGTTTGTGGTAGCAGCCACACAGGCCACCACACCATAGGATGAGGACGCCTATCTTGGGTAGAGAATGCTAGAATCTCCTGGCAAACTCTGAGGAGGGCCAAGATGTGACATTGTGGCTGGTGCCCACTCACCAGTCTTCAAGCCAGGGTGGGGACCTGTGGTTTCATTACCATCTCCACCCTGCTGGCACAGACCTGGAGTCTTCCCAAAACTAAAGTTGGCCTGACTTTCCCAGGCATTGGCTCCTGTCTTAACTGTCCACAGGGCAGAGACTGCCAAGCTACTAATTTAGAGGATCTGGAATCCAGGGAGATAGAGAAAACGTCACTTCTGTTCTAGGGGATTTCCGGTGACAGCCTGAACCAATGGACCTCCTCTGGCCAACATGTCTCAAGTGCGGCCTCTCCCCCAGGGAGCTATCCGTCACCTGGGCACTGATGAAGTAGAAAGACCCAGGCCTACTTGATTGTGTCTGGGCTACTCCTATGTCCATCTAAAAATGGACCAATGGACACTTCGCCCCAGAAGATAGAATTTCCCGGAGAAATTGCTAGGGTGTGCTCTTGCAAAATAATTTGCTTTCTTCTTATCACCATAAAATCTCAAAAATTAAAATGCTGAGGATATGAGGTTCTTCTGATAACGGATCTTTCTGGTTAAAAGGAAATTCTTATTTTTTTAAATTTTAATTAGTGATGCTGAAAATCTCTGTCTCTTGCACTGGTTCCTGGGCCTGTTTTTAATCACTGGGGACCCTAGCAGGCTGCAGGACACTGTGAATCCAGATGGCAGAGGCCACCAACACACGGCACAGAAGCCGCAGAACCAAACCTGATTCCAGTCCTACCACCGGATGCTAGTGTCTTGTTTCTGCTTGGTTTTAACCAGACCCTTCATCTGAGCAAATTGAGTTGTAGCGTGTCCGCTTTCCCTAAAATCAAAGAAAAAAAAATTCACTTTGAGGGCTCGCGTTAACTGGGTTCCTCTTGAGGACCAGCCTCAGTTGGAACAAAATGCTTTGGACTCCCACGCAGCGCCCGGCCACACGTTGAGTGTGTGATGACTTTAGCATTCGCTGGGCAGGGATGTTTCCATTTGGCTCCCTGGGAAGTCACAGAAATTCTAGTAGCGTGTTCACCTGGTTTATTTATAGGAACCATCCGTCCGGATGGACCTTTTCTTCTGTCTGGAGCTGTGTGAATTATCACAATTATTAAACGTTTATTTCCTTAGACCAGCTTTAGGCACTTTTGAGCCATTAAAGGATCTTATAAGTCAAGATACTTTAGATAAGAATATGATTTTTCTGGTGTGTGGGGGAAACAGATGACTCTGGCCACTCCCTCAGTGGAGCTATAACATTAAATGCATGGGTGTGATCATCATGCAGAAGTGGGGTCCCCTGCTGAGGAACTTTGCTACCAACCTCCCTCGTCTCCTCTGGCTCCCACCCCAGCTGGGAAGTACAGCCCTAAGGAACCTTGGGGGACAGGGCAGTTGCAGAGACAGAGTGACCACTGAAGAGTGTTCCAGGCCCCAAGGCCTGTTCACAGCTACACTGGGCACAGGAAGCCCAAATATTTTGTATTAATGAATTTTGAACAGGTTTAAGGATTTAAAACCTAAGCACAAGTCTATTAGAAGGTGAATTCTAGCAGTGTCTATCAAAAATGGAAGATGTGTCATTACTTGTTCAGTGACTATTTGAACATTTCTTTTGCTTAGGTACTGCTCAGGGTATAAGCAGTGAGGAAAACATGCCTGGCTCCACTGATCTTCCTGTCCAGGGGCAGGGACAAATAGGTAAGCAACCAAACTTGGAATAGGCTGGGGCTGGAGCGGTGGCTCAGCGGTTACGGCGCTTGCCTAGCATGCGTGAGTGCATGCAAACCCCAGCACCACGTACACAGCTAAGTGTCAAGGCAATGAAAGCCATGTGAAAAACTCAAACTGATTCTCTCTGTTTCTGTCTGTCCCTCTCTCTCTATTGGAATAGTTGTTGGAGAGCAGTCTGGATGGAAAGAGGAATACAGGCATGGAAAGGACAGATGGCATGGAGTCACCTGTTGGGGTGGTCAGCAGTAACATCTGAGCTGAGACCTGGGTAGAGGGAGGCAGGTGGAGCCAGCTTTGGAGGACTTCGTTTTGCCTACGTTTCTGTTGTATGTTGGAGCTTTCATCACCACATGCATGCATGTAATATCTGCCACAGGGAGGAAAGATTTTATACATGCTGAAAAAGTAGAAACCAGGTGTGTTAGTCAGCTTTTTGTTGCTGTGACTAAAATACCTGATACGAAGTATTTAAATGAGGAAAAGTTCATTTGGGCTTGCGGTTTCAGAGGCCTCAGTCCATCATGGGCTGACTCCATTGCTCTGGGTCTGAGTGGAGGCAGCACATCATGGCGGAAGGGCGTGGTGGAGCAAGGTTTCTCAGGTCATGGGCACCAGGAAGCAGGTAAAGAGTGAGAAAAGCACCCGGGAAATATAAACCCCAGAGGTACACCCCGCAATGACCTCTTTTCTCTAGCCACGCTGCCCCAATCACCACCCATTAATCCATTCAAATCATCAATCCAGATTAATCCACCAATTAGGTTATAGCTCTTACAGTCTAATCCTTTTCCCCTGAACATTCTCACATTAACACAGGAGATTTTTGGGGAGACACCACCTATCCAAGCCATAGCACCAGGTTTCTTTATTGTAGGGCTTCTCAGCACCCTTAACACAGGCTAACATACATTTAATCATCCTGAGAAGCTAAAATCCTTAAAATGGTGGGCTTCAGAACATTTTCAAGCAGCTCTGATGCACCCAACATTGTTTCACTGAAAATTCCATCTGGGAAGCAGTTAGAGGAGACTCTGGCTGGCCAGAGCCACAGAAAAAGCTATTTCAGGCATGCTGCAAGACTTGGACTGTCCTTCCACACTCAGTTGACCACTCTGCCTTGGATGACAGCTCTTTTAGATGGGTGCATGCCTGACTTCAGACCAGGGCGAGATGTCACCTTGCAAGGTCTTTCCCAAATGCTTTTCCTTCTCTCGTTTCCTCTGTGTTTCAAGGCAGATTTTTCTTCTTCCTCTCATCTGCCCCATTAATCTGTCCCTATGTTGTTTTTGAAGGGCAGATAAATAGATACAGGGGTGTTAAGATTTAACTCTTGGCAAACATCCATTTTTAAGCTTCATCTGTTTATCCCAAAGATGCTCAGGTACACAGAGCTCCTAATAACCTATCAAACACTAAAAGTTCATTGATCCTACCCTCAATACTTGCTCCCCAACCAATAGCTATAATCATGTCTTTCCCTGTTAAATGAGCTAATATTCATGTGAGTGGCTCATAACAGTGGCTGGCATACGGTAACAGTGTTTTGTTTTTTTTTAAGCTGCTATCGTATTATTAGGCTCTATACTCAACATTTCTAAGTCTCTGGAATTACTAAGATTTTCAATAAATGGAGGTATACTATGAATATAAACCAGAGATAATCAAGTCTTATGACCTGCAAAATGTGAAGGTCTTTAGAGCAATCAGAAAGCAAGAAAAAAACTATGAACCAAGAGTAAAGTTAGCCTCTTCATAGTCATGGCGGTTGCAGACCCAGCTGTCTTCCATTCTGCACTTGTCCAGTGGGACTCTTCCCCTCGGCACAGTGGGTCTTACACTTTATCATGCATCAGCATTCCGTGCAAGACTTGTTAAGAGAATTTCTGAATCAGTAGGTTAAAGAATAGCCAATTAATGCATTTATAGCAAGTTTCCACAGATGCTGATACCATTTGTCCACGGTCTACGCTTCAGGACCCACTGCCCTACGGTGAACTTAGAAGCTGACATAAAAGTGCATCTTGCTCAAATCAGGTCACTTGTCCAACTTGTGAACATCAATCAATGCCCTGCCCTTCACTGCATCTGAAAGACATGCTCCCTAGGTCCCCGGAGGTACTGACACAAATGTGCACTGCTGGCTAAGGACCTGTAAAGTATATTGGTCCTTTAATAAATTAAAACTCAGCTCAGGCAATTAAATCCATGGTTCTTAGGCTCACCTCAGTCTATTATCAATTACAGCAGTAGCTTCCCATCTTAGCTGAACTTTAAAATCACTGGGGAGTTTAAGAAACAGGAAAAAGCAATGCCCAGGCCCTGCACCAGGGAACCTGTTAATTACCCACACTGGTATTTTAAAAACCTCTTGGAGTTGTTCTAACATACAACTGGGACTCGGAAGCACTATCTGGAGTTCTACAAGTTTATCCTATTAATTTAAGACAATTGAATTGTCCTGTCCAAGTAACTCTGCATTAAGAAGCTTTCTTTCAAGCTGTCATAAGAGATGTTGTCAAAAGCTTTGTCGGCACCAAGGTTTATTTTCCTACAGCTTTCCATCTTCTGTTTGGTCATTGCACTTTAAAAAACACAAAATTATATTGGCCCAGCATGAAATGATCTTAGGGACTCAATAATTCTAAAGATCACCTATTTTAAATGCTTACAATCTGTGGAGGAATTTGGCCTGGGGTGGATTTCAAGCTCACAAAACTGGATCCAGTTAGTTTATAGCATCGTCATGTAATGATAACTAACGGTTATTGTTTAACTTGGTGTGAGACACAGAGCTCATTGCCTTTCATAAATAGTCACACAACAGCCCTTCGAAATAGCTAGTGTTATTTCCATTAGACAGACAATCAGGGTCGGAGTCCACTGACACCGGTGCTGTGCTGATAACTGCTGGATGGTGCGTCAATTTATAGTCACCAAGTTCCATCTTGTTCCTCCAACATTTTGAGGATGATATAGATTTGAGAAAGTATTAACTGGACTAAACTAAAACTGAAAAGTGTCAAAATGAGAACTGGGTCAGAACCAAGCGACTGCTCATTGGCTAATTGGGAGGGCCACCAATTTGGCTTTCAATATTCTGAAAATGTTAGGTCAAAATAGGATCACATGTTCAATCGCATAGCTGAAATTGAATTAAAAGTAAACATAGTTTGGGAGAAGTACCTGAAAAATTCTGGAGACTTCTTAAAGAAAAGGGATGTCTGTAAGAACACTGCTAGAATCCATGTAGATGACTTTCATTTGGCCCCATGAACCACAATTTATACCGGTTACTTCCTGCCTTCCCTCCTACTTCCTCATTAAGCAAATTGAGAATTTTGGCTAACTCTATAATCTTCAGAGATCTCTGTGGTCCCATTTCCAGTACCTCTTTCCATTATTGTCAACTATTGTTATTCATTCCAAGAGAATACTAACAGCAATTGAGCAATTTTTTCCTTTTTTGCACACATTTTCTCTGCACCATGAAATGTAATTTGAATAGTCCGGATTTACTTTTGGAAAGTTTCACAAAGTCTCTATTACACCCTCACGCCATGAATTCACACCACTTTGCCCCAGACTTTGAGGAATGTCCTCCCAGTGCTTGGCTTCCCCTTGCTGATCATCACAGCATGAAGTCAATGGGGCTACCTCCACAGGCTGGCTGTGACCTGCGGGTGAAGCAGTCTTAAGTTGAAACAGTCAAGCCAGGCGCCATTACAATACCATTTCACCAACTCACATCTCCTTGCAGTTTGATGCTAAATTGAGAACCGCAGAGTCCCTTGTGTTCATTGAAGTAGTGGATCAAAACAATAATTTATCATTTCTATTTATGTGCCAAAACAGTAATGTGAAAATTTATCCTGAAAATTAATACTAATTTTTTTCTTATTTTGCCATCTGAAAAGTGGCAAAATAAGTCTTACTGTTTGGGCTGTTTAGACTGGGTGATTTAAACACAATAGCAGTACATTGCTGATAGTTCTGGAGACACAGGAGGACAAAGGCCTGTTCTTCATAGAGGATAGGCACTGTCTTGCCACATCTTCCCATGGCAGAAGAGCAAAGTAGATCCTGAGCTTCTTTTATAAGGACACTAATCTAGGGAGACAATCAACAATGTAGCATACTCTTTACCCCCCTGAAAATTCAAATAATACTTATTCAATCATTTAATTCTGGAAAATTCAATCTAAGCATTTATATCACGTATAGAGGCAAAATATAGAGAATCAAGAGACTGGGGTGTGGGTGATGTGGGGAGTAACTCTAGTTTAGGAAAAAATGTGTATCATACTGTTACTTTATGTGCATTTATGATTGTACAATAACTCAACTCCTTAATAAAATTTTTTTAAAAGGACACTAATCTTCTTCATGAGTGGAGTGCACATGACTCAGTCACATCCCAAAGGCCCCCTCCTCTTAATTCAATCACCCTAGATATTAGGATCCAACATATGAATTTTAGGGGGGGGACACCAACTTTCAGACCATAGTAGATCTGGAGTTTTTGAAAGGACTGGTTACAAGACACCAGCTAGGACAGAATTCAGCATCATCGGCAAGGGAATCTTCTACTGAACTTCCCGCAGCACCCTCACCCAGCTCCTTTGCCAACTGGTGCCTTTGCTTCTCCTTCCAGTCTCACTTGAATGCCAGCTCCTCAGTGGAGCCTTCTCTGACCACTCTGTGTGAGAAGACCCCAACCTGTGATTGATTTTGCATGCTTATTTCAATCTTCTATCCCCTCCTAGACTAAAAGCTCCATTAAGGCAGACACAGACCATGTGGTCTGAGGAATCAGGTTTGGTGTGTAGTAGGGAGCACCACAACCCTTGCTGGGAAGAGGAGAACAGGTAGGCAGGTGAGCGCTCACCTGGAGAGGCAGGGAAGTCCAGCTCAGCTACATGAAGATGGGCTGTAATGAAGACAGAGGGATCCTGAGTGGAAAAGCTAAATTGATCCTTCCTAAGAACCAAGCTATTTAGATTACATAGTGTACAAAATGTAGGAGTAAAGTTGATGGCATGTACTTCAAAGGAAGAGAGAGAAATGCCCTCCTTGGTAGAATATTCAGGAAGAACTGAGGTGAGGGGAACTTTGATACCAGTAAATTGACCCCTAGCCAACTTGTCTTCATCTTCCTAATGTACGACTTCACCATCGGCATGGATTTTCAAGATAGGACATCAGGTGTCACCCTGCTGAGCACCAGAGCCCGAGTTGAACAGTAATCAGTCAGCTTTTCCCACAGATAGAAGAAATTAGAAATAGTTACAGGGTTTAGAAAGACATTTCTAGAAGAGCAGGAAGGAGACACTCAAAGTTGGCCAACCTAGATCCAAATATAGAATAAGGGAAAAATTAGGACAGGAAACTGTAGTCAGAAGAGCAAGGAAAAGCAGACAAACCTGCCCGAGAGGAAGAATTTAATGAAGGCTTGCTCCCCTGGCCATGCCAGGCTGTCCCAGCCAGCTCCCGTGGGTCTGAGAAAAGGGTGCTCAAGAAAGGGTGGTGATTCACAGACTCCATTCTTCACACACACACACACACACACACACACACACAGACACACGCACGCACGGTTCAGCTCCTCTCTGCTCCACTCAGCCAAGCGCTTTGCAAGCCCAGAACCACGAATCTCCAGGAGCCGCGCAGGGAAGGGCTGAGGCAGAGATGATGTGCCCACACAGGTACGTGCAGGTGAGCTGAGGGCCATGTACTGAAAGATCCATAGACCAGAAGCCTCTACCTCCGTCCCTGACACTGTTATCCACAGCAGAGGGCTCCAAGTGGGCTGAGCCCAAGAAAAGTTTACTGAGAAAGTGCTATGGAGAGGGCTTTTCAGAAAAGAATGTTTGAAAGAGTTTCCACTGTTTAGGTCATGTTTTGGCAAAAATTGTGTGAGGGTGTTACTCAAACTTGGAAATGCTTTTATAATTTATTCAAGTTTCCAAATAAAGAGTTTCCAGTGTTTTAAAGCCTTTGATTAAAATTATGAAACTCTCAGCACATTTTGATTAGTTTGCATTGCCTCCCATCAGAGATGGAAACTTACTAGCGAGATTTCAACAATGACCTTTGTAATAACTGGTGAATAAAAATGCAAAATGAGCATCACGGCAATGTGGCCAGATGTGGCTCTTTCTCCATGTCATTAATAGATTTGGGAAGCCACTTTCTTTTTTCCAGCTGAGAGAATGCATCAAAACCAATCATCAGCCAGACACAGTGGGTGCACACCTGTAACCTCAGCAACTCAGAAGGCTAAGGCAGGAGGATGACAAATTTGAGGCCAGCCTCAGTGACTCAGAGATTCAGTCTCAAAAAATAAAAAGGGTTGGGGATGTGGCCAAGTGGTAGAGTGCACCTGGGTTCAATACCAAGTACTACAAAACAACAACAAATCAACCATCAAATACTAGGTTAACTTGGAAACTGACATCTCAATTATTAGATCACAGCCTTAAAACAACATTTAAAACAATGTTCTTAGAAAGACTGGAAAGCTCAGTGGTAGAGTGATTACCTAGCACATGCAAGGGCCTGGGTTCAATTCCCAGCACTACAAAACAAAACAAAACCCCAGTGGTGGGCAACTTTATTCTTAGTATTTTTAAACAATTTATTTTAATTCATTCAAAACTTCCATTTTATAGTACAATTTAGTAATGCACAAAATTTATTAATATGCATACACATGGTGGTACAGTCCAAATACTTTCCTATCCAGGTTTACAACTAAAATGCATAATTAATTGGTTCAGAGATTTTTTTTTAGAAAAGGTATTTGTCTATGAAGCCTAGATATTCAGAAGATTCTAGTGTTATCAATGTTGATATTCAGAAGATTCTAGTGTTATCAATTTTAGACGGTTCAGCTAATGACCACTGTGGCTGCTTCAGAGCAGAATGCTTACACTTCCCTAATCATTCTAATAATTTCTAGAGATGACAGCAAAAAACTTGACGTGGTAGAAGGAATCCCCTCTGTAAAACCAAAAACAACTCTACGTTGATATTTTTCCTCTGAAAATACTTCAATGCAAAGATTTTTCAGTGTCCAAAGGTAACAAATAGGCACAAGAACAAACACCTCTCAACACCTCTAATGGATGATCGCGGCTGAGCAAGAGCTTCCTGCAGAATTCCTCAACCTTGGGGTCCAGAGCGCAGCACTTGCTGTACTGTCCCTGTTTTAATTCATGGTAGATGATAGCCATTGAAAGTACTTCAGGAGTGACCCAGATGTGGGCCCCTTATGGAACAGATGATCCTGTGAACACGCAGCAGATCTTTCTCTGCTTTGTAAATTCATGTCATTAGAAATGGTTCTGGGCTGGGATTGAAGTCGGGAGGGGTCCACTGTTAGGCAGGTAGGAGACTGGAGTCTACTCTGATCCTACAGCCAACCTTTCTGAACTTGACTTAGTTTATCCTGTACAAAATGAGGTGGAAGCTGATTCTCTAGTATGCAGAAGTAGGTTCCCTCCAGCTCTCCTAGTCCAAGATTATTTTGAGCCATGACAAAGGCTTAAAGCAGAGTTTAAAGACGGCATGGTTTGTAAATTATTGTACCATGCAGTACATTTCTGGATTTTCATTTAAAGAATATTTGGTAACCCCAGGCACAAGGCAACAGACGAATGGTGGGAGGAAGCCTTGCAGTTTTTCACCTCCATCTTTACACCATCAGTGGCAAAAGCAACCCAAGTATCTGAACTCTATGAATTATTAATCGTATATGCTTTGATGCAAGGCCTTGTTACAGAGGCATGCCGTCATTCAGATTGTGTGTGTTCCAAAGTTAACTGCAGTTGTTTGTACCATTCCATTTGGATAATTCAGAACCATGTTTCCCAGAGTCTCTGCCCCTGGTGGTTCCAAGTCAGGACTGGCTCCAAGATGTGCTGGTGTGAGATTTGGAAGGCAAAGCAGAAACAAGGGCCATTCTCTTCCGATGGTCATCACCGCTCAATGTGGCAATAGACAGAGGTGCCTGGCCTGTTCCACTGTGCCCTTTCTCCTCTGCTTCACCCCACCTCTGCTTCCCAAGTGCTGACCTCGGCTGGACCCAGGTGCCTGGCTATAGACCTGCCAGGGATCACCATGCCAGCTCCCCGCAGAGGTCCACACCTCCCCCTGCTGGGCCCATTCAGCAACTGGCTGTGCTCTGCAGCTCGGCTGGGCTTAGTGGTGATTTCTCTTGATTCCTTCAGTTCCTTCTGCACTGGTGCATCCCCAGCTCTCAGGGAACAAAATCCAGTCCCCCAAACACTTGCAGCAACTCTTCCGTCATTCACCAGCCACACCTGCAAATGGACTTAGCTCTGCTATGTATATGCAATCCCTAATCGGGAAGCAAACTCAGTGCTCACAAGCTGCATCCAAGCTCCAGCCAGTGTGTGCTTCCTGAGGGCTCATGCTAAGGGGCACGGATGGTATCCAAAGAAAAAACGTCCAGTGTGGTGTGTGTATGCGTGCATGTGGTTGTGTGTTGGGGGAAAGCATAACATGAAACATGGTTTAAAAATCTTTAAAAATCTGCCTCCAGGGGCTAGAGCGGTGGCTCAGCGGTTCTGGCGCTTGCCTTGCATGCGCAAGGACATGTGTTCAAACCCCAGCACCACGAAAATAACAAAATGTCAGAGCAACTAAGGCTACATGAAAAACTAAATAAAATTTGATTCTCTAGCTTGCTGTCCCTCTCTCTTTAAAAAAATCTGCCTCCAATTAAGCTACATTACATATGCATATATGAATATGTAGCAATGAATCCATTCAATTATGTAAGAATATGCTGAACTAAAAATAGAAATTAAAAAAAAAATACACACAGGTATAAAGAGGAAAGAAAAGAATGCTAGAGAAAGGGACCATAAAAAAATCTGCCTCCAAGAATCCTCACAGTGACACGAGTTGCCTCTATCTTTCCGTGGTAAATTCCAGGCTGAGACTGTCCAACCTACATCTACAAGCTATGTCAACCATGCTCTTGCCCAATCTAATGATGTAATCTCAGAACAGCACTGTCTCACACACCTGGTGGAGCTGGTCCTCATCTTAGCTAATATTCACGCCCTGTGGAGAGGTGTCACAGTATCACAAATGCTTGGGTAACAATGCTTTCAAAGGCACTGATCTAACCAATGATTTCACTGAGGGTTAGGTAACATGCACACTTGGACCCATAGGCGTTCATGAGGCACTCCTTTACTACTGGGCTGCAAAGCAAAACTCCCAAGGTATAAAGAACAAACACACAGGAACATGGGCATGAATTATTATTTTTTTTTATTGCTTTGTTTCTTACCTAATGCAGCATCAATGTTTTTGAATAATAGTAATAAGATGTCCAAAAATTCAACATTATGAAACATTCAAATAGTAAAATATGGTGTGGAAAGAAGCCCTCTAATGTTAACACTCCTCTAAGTTATCTGGTGAAACCACTTGGGATAGCTGCTACTGGACTTTATCACTGCCATCTTGGTTAATGAGGAGAACCACTATCCTCTGACCCAGTGAACGGGAAGGAGTCTCAAATGCCAAACAACCACTGGGGACAGTACTTTGGTTCCCTTTGAAATGGCCAGGAGTCTCAAAGGACTCCAGGAATGACAATCGCTCCTTTCATCCCAGGCTTAGACCCCACCACCACAAGGCAAGAAACTCCTGCGGAACGTAAGAAAGTTCAGAAATGATTCTGCTGTCAAGGAAGTGAGCTGTGCCCGCACAGTTCTTTAATTTTTTTGTAAGAAAACAGGCCGTTCTAAGAGCACAGGGGAGGGGCCTTAAACAGTGACCAGCTGAATCCTGAGCAACTGTGAGCAGCATTTTGCTTGAAGGCACAGGTCGTGTCATCCTACGGAAGGGAGTCACTGTGTTGAGAGTTCTGTTCAAAACACACATCCCACCGCTGAAAAACTGTTGGTGGCCACACAACTGATTGCAATTTCAGCCTGATCTGTTTTAAAAAGCCCCAGAATCTTGGACACTCCTGAAAATCTCTTTGTGCCCTGTTCCTTCTACAAGGAGCCAGATTTCCAAGGGATGGAGACTCAAAAGAACACGTGGCTGCAATACATCATACAACAAGCAAAAATAAATACATAACTCTATAGTATGAAAATGCAACTACAGTAAAGAAATAAATATCTCAGACCACACAATTGCAGGTCTCACGCTAGCAGTACTGGTGGAGTTTAAAAACTGGTGATTTTCCCAGAAAACATTATCTACCATGACTTTGATCAACTATACTTAAAGGGCAAGCAAGTAAGTATGGGAACACTATTTTTAAAAGACAAACTTCCTTAAGTACCAAGGAAGGAAGTGACCAAGTTTACTTGACAGTGATTAAGATGTCTAATTTAAATCAATCTGTTTCAGTCCTTCCCCATGGTCATCTTAGGTTTCCATAACAAGAATGGATAAGGGCCAACTGCACCTCCCTGGTGACAGAGGGTGTGGTCGTGCCTACCCTCTCTGGAACAACAGACCCATCCTTTGCCTGAGGAACTGTCTTTGAGCCCCTTTCCCTTCTGGAACCCAGCATTATGAATGCTCTCTACAACACAGTGCTACTGAAAGAGGAAACAACCAGGAAACAGAAAGGTGCGTTTATTTGTGTCCATGCATCTAAAGCTACTGAGTACAGTAATTAGAACTAGCGAAGGGATGAACCAGAACCTAAAAACAACAAAAAAACACTGGAACGTTGGCCCTCTGAACTGCAAGTTTTAGCTCAAAAGAATCTGCGTGTTGGCAAGCCAGTTTCCTCCCTGAGAAGTTCGCTTCACGCTTCGCTCCCTCCTTCCGCACTGTCTGTCTCTCAGTTAAGGCCTGGACAGTGTTGGGTTGGTGCACGATTCCTCCAGAACCGTCAGTCACCGGTGGGCTCGGGATGGGCGCAGCCTGGCTCTCTGGGGCCCAGCTCTGCAGACTGCTTCCGCAACTCCTCCACCATCTGCAGCAAGGCAGAGCGCTCCAGCTCCAGAGCCAGCGCAGCCTGCTTCAGCTTGCTCTCGCTGGTCAGGAGCTTCTCTACTGTGGCTTCGAGGCTTTGGATCCTACCATTGGCCACCTGGAGAACGAAAGGAGAAATGAAACTGTACCTGCCCATGCTAACACAGGTGGAGCTACAGTGCACTCTGTGCCCAGTCTTGAGAGTACTTTGGAGCCACTGTCTTCGTGGAGACAAGCCTACAGCTGATTATCAGTTCTGGTCACACAGCCAGCCTTTCGTCCACCTTGAAGGCAAGCTGGGCCAGGCCCTCACAACACCCTGAGCTCCTCCAGCACTTTCTTTCCTGCTGTCCCTACTCTGAACGCTGGGTGTTGAGATGCCTGCATCACACCGTGGAGGGGACGCGATTCCCTTGACGAGGAGCATAGGGACGACACAGCCAAAGAATCCTTTCGGGAGAAGGAGCAGGGTTCAGCACACACAGACTTTTGTTGGGCTGGGCTTCTCAGATGGGAGCTTTATTTATTACTTGCCCACAGCCTGGCCTGACTACTACATATAGCACATGTACAAACTGATTCTAGACTGACAAATGGTCAAAATGGTTTCCACGCGAAGGTCTATTTTCCAGAGTAACAAGACATCACACACCTGAGCCTTTCCCCTGGAACACAGGATGTCCCAGTGCTCTGCTGAGAGGGTACCAGGCCCTGGCTCACCAACTGGTCACCACCCTCAGAGATAAGCGGCTCCTCACACAGGCTTTCTTAACACCCATAGTACCTAGCACACGGGCGGTGCCCAGTAAGCAGAGCTTCTCCAGCAACTGGGTCTCCTCTCTAACCCATCAGGGCAGGCTTCCCAGACAATAAGCATCTGCTCTAGTGACATGCTCCCTGAGAACTGGCGGCAGCTCTGACGCTTTTGCAGAGCTCCCAGGACCTGCCTGGCCGTTCCTCAGCTGGCATCTGCATCGGTAGTGCTCTGGTCGTAGAGGATGAGTATCTCATCAGTCAGTCCCCTGCTTTCCATGCCCCACTTATTTTACATAGAAAAATGGTACAACTAATTTTTTTCTTGCTTCCAAAATTATATAAAGTTTTTTTGAACAAGACAATCCCTGTGCTGGGCAGAAAACCCATGACTCAAAATCTAGCTCCAGGTGTGCTTCTAGAATACTCAAAACAAAAGGGAGAAAGGACTGAGAGTGGCAGTTTGTCAGCTTGCGAGGCAGGGTACACATGCTTGCAATTCTCTCTGATCCTCAAAATCCTACCCACCATCAAGGCCTGGGCATTGCATTCTGAGGTGTACCACATGACTCAGAGAAGAGCAAACCGGTCCACGTGGTCATTTACCATGCAGCTTACTAGTGAGCTAACTTGCATGGTCATTTCCCAATTCTGCAAGGATAGCAGCTCTCCTCAAGAAGACTAAATTTCTTTTATGGAAGAAATCATGTTTTATCTCTCATATGCTATGGCCTCCATGTGAGCTCAGTGTGGGTGCTCAAGAACTTGTAGCTGCTGATTATAATGAAAACATCTACACACACTGCTATTTGGCACTGTCTGGCGAGTATATGCAGTTATTTATAAGTAATGCTGGGCAGACAGGTTAAAGAATTTCACCTCCAGCTTCTAGACAACATTCCTGAGTTTAACAAACAAAAAGAGACTTTGGTATGTTCCTCCACTATATGGAAAAACCAAGCTAGAAAATAGGTCAATTTTGATCCTGGCAGGGGGGTGGATTTATACACAAAACCTGATTATACTGGATACCTTTCAAGTACAAATGGAGGCAGGCTTCCCACATGTGAGATGCATATTCTCATAATGGGATGAAACAACTACACCCAAAACCCACACACTGACACAACACAACACCTCCCTGCTCTTGGAGATCTGCAGTGTCCTACTCAGCCTGGTGGTCCCCAGTACAGCTAGGACTGGATACTTATGGTGACGGGCTATCTGAGCCAGCATTTTACTCTGGCTGAACAAGAACAATTTTAAAGGAGGAAAAGCTTATTTGGGCTCAGAAGTCTTAGGCTACTGACAGCCAACTCCACTGCTCTGGGCCTGAGGTAAGGCAGAGCGTCACGGAGGAAAGGTGTGGAAGAGGAAAGCAGTTGAAGACATGGCACCGAGGAGCAGAAGCAGAGAGCACTTCCTTCACCAGGGATGAAATATACAACCCCAACGCACGCCTCAGGGACCCACTTCCTCCAGCCACACCCTCCCTGCCTGCAGGTACCACCCCATTAATTCCTATCAAGGGATTTACACACTGATGAAGCTGTCTCATAACCCAATCATTTCACCTCTCAACTTTTTTGCATTGTGTCTTTCACACACGTGCTTTTGGGGATATCTCATATGTAAACCATGAACTGGCATAAACTGGAGTCTTAAATGACTCTCCCACAAGTGCAGAGCCACTTGTTAAGAAAAGGACCATCCAGAGAGAACACCTATCATTACCAATTACTACTTTCTTGAGGAATGCCCATTTCCTGAGCCATTTTTCTCAACTCCCTGACCTTTTAAAAGATGTATGGATGGTATCACAGCAGCTGCATCAGATGGCTCCCCACCATTCATCACCAACACCCACCTGGGCATTAGCCCAAGAACACAAGCCTTTTGTGTAAGCACAGCTGGTCTTAACAAGCCAAGTGCTTCCAGTGCAAATGGGAGCTGAGTTACCAGTGTTTCCATCACGTCATATTTCAAGGGCTGGCTGTTGGCTCAGAAGCCATTTAAAATGGTCATCTGTACTGTGATCCTGCAGGCTAGATAAGGCTCTCGGTCCCCCTGAGACTTCCCTTCAGGTTACATTGAAGACTTCCAGGGGACACTGCACACAGGTACATTTTCAGTTAGGACAACTCACTCTTAGGGAGAAAAAGAAGTTAAGCTTCAGAATGTGACTGGTAGTCAGGAATAAGTAAGAAAGTGTTTTGGTTTTGTTCCTCTAGGGCAAATAATCTACTAGGGTCTGCTGGGGTAGATGCCTGCCAGGAAGAATGCCTTTCAGATAGAATTGATCTATCAGGCTCTCAAATGCTGGCCTTTCTCATGCCACAGCCAAGCTCATGTCTGCAAAGCAATTTTCTACAGGGAAAAGTCAGGCTCAGCTCAGGATGGAAAGTTTATTCTACCCACAGCCCGGAAACTCCATAAAATACATGTTTTAAGGAAAATATCAATTTTTCTCCACCGCAATTTAAAATTTAAAAAATATTCTCAAAACAATCCCTGAGCAATGACAGCATTTACCCATTTGTGACATTAAGAAAGCAGAACATATGGTCACGTAGGAGCTGTACCCTGCAGTGAGGTCTTCTTTCTGTCCTTGTCACACAGAGTGGGTAGCAGTCTGCCCTGGTGACAGCATGGGTGGGGCCCCTCCAAGACTGGCAGGGTCAGGGCCTCTGGACCGTGTCTAGTGCTGCTCACACAGCCCTGTGTGCAAGAGGCCATGTGGCTTCTCTTTTGTGTGTCCTCAACCACATTAAGATGGAAGCTTCTAGAGGGGATATTGCATTCGCACCAAGGATTTACAGGTACAATCATCGTTTTAGTTAATCTTGTTAGGTAGATTTCTGTGTCATTTTGCTCCCCTACTGTCCTCCATGGAGCTAGCTTGTTTCACTCATGGCGGTTAAAGTTCTCAGCTCTCTCATCAATTGCTGGCATTTAGCTGAAAGCACCACAGCATCCAGAACCAAGTTCACTTGACTCTTAAAAGGGTAAATGAGGAAAAGCTTCCCACAAAGTCCCGGGACTGTCTGACCTTAGCAAAGATAATTTATTTGCTCCATAATAAAAAGACCAATTCTCCCTGGATACCTTTGATCCCAACTACAAACAGATCGGGGTGAGAAAGGTCCTCCAGTCGTGGGAAAGTCCGGTCTGCTGCTGCTTTTGGTGAGTTAATGAACTACTATGCACCATGGCTCAGGAACCTGTTTAATAAATATGCTCTACCTGCAACTGCTCAAGGAGGTCAAGGTTCTGTTTGCGTAAGCTGCTGTTGGTTTTCTCTAATTTATCCATTCTTTGGTTGTCACTGAGAGGAGAGGAATCGATAAGTTCTTCTTGAAGCACATGGTACTCAACTTCATAAGCTTGCAACTGTTTAGCGATGTCCATCTCAAACACCTGTTAGATATAGAAAGGCCATCAGGCTCCAAACAGGAAAAAAAATCTCACACTTAACCCTACATACACCAACAATCACGTCACTGAACATCTGTCAATCACCCCCTCACACTTAGCACCATGCTTGATAAGACATGATAAATAAGGAAAATCCTCTGTGATGAAGAGGTAATAATTTTATTTGGGAAGAAAAGATGTGAGAGGCATCCATAAATAATTTCAAGGTAACAGTAAGTACAGGTTCTTGATACTCATCTTCCAAAAGCCAAAAACTTCCTTTTAAAAAGAATTTCCAAAAATTTATTTTTAATTATTACTTCTTTTTTTTTCTGAAAATTCTATTAGTTTAGATACATCAACTATGGGTTAAAGGGAGAAAAACAACAACAACAAATGAATCAAAGTCTATCTGCACAGTCACCAAAGTCAAAGTTTAATTATAACTCAGCTTGGTTTTTCAGGGTTGCAAGAACAGCTAAGTAATGGAACTGTGTCCTTTGCACACAGAGATGCAGAAATGAGCCAAAACCCAAATGTCACCCACACAGATGAGTGAATACGAAACAATGCCTGAGCTGTCTCCCTTCCCATAATAGTAGTAGTGATGAAAAAACCACACGTGTGAAATGCAACCCCAAAGCGCACAAGTGACTCAGGGATGGCGCCTGTACTTTCTCTTGCTGCGGAAGCCACAGGCTTGATGGGCAGGCGAGCAGAGTCAGGAGACAGATGGTGCCGCTGCCCAGTGTGTTCCCTTCCCATGGTCTCCATGAGACTCCAGTGTGGTCCTGAGAATGCAGTCAAGCCAGGACCATGCAAAAGTGGTCGATCAGTGAGGCGAGACGTTCCGAGAGCAGCGCCATCGCACTGCAGTTGAAAACCATGGGAAACTAGCGTCTGCCCACGGCACCCTGTTACATCCCAACTAACCCACCTGCCTTGACACCAATGTTTTTCAAAAGCCAGGTTTAATTTGTCATCATTCTCCATAATCTTTTCTCTGCATATGAAGTTTTCAGCTTCCTGGTTTTCAGTTTTATACAGTGACGAATGCTAAATGGGTTCAAAAGTCACTCTGTCCCTCAGAGCTGAACTACACAAGACCATGTGTGAGATCTTGAGTTCACATGGGTGAGAGAGAGAAAAGGTGGCTGTGTTGAACTGATTTCCTCTGGCCCTGCAACAGTTGAAGTAACTGGCTCCCAGGCTTTGAGTCAGCCTTGAAATTGGGGCTCCGCTGGCAGCTCTTCCAGTGACCTTGAGAGTATTATCCACCCTCCCCCATCCTGAGTTTCTGGCCTCCATCATGGGGCTAATGACACCTACCTACCAGCACTGCACTGCGCTAAGAGGGGGCAACTCACACAGTTCCCTGCGTGTGCCTGGCTCCACACACCTCTCACAAAACCCCTACTCCTCAACCTTGTGCCTCCAGAATAGGGCAATGGATGCCACATCATGGGATTTTTTTTTTTTTTTAAAGAGAGAAGAACAGTGAGAGAGAGAGACAATTTTTTTTAATTTAGTTTTTCATGTGACCTTTGTTGCTCCGACACTTAGTTTTGTATGTGGGTGCTGGAGTTTGAACCTGTGTGCTTGCGCATGCCGGGCAAGCGCTGTAACCACCATGCCACTGCTCAGCCCCATCATGGAACTTTTGAACAGAGCAAAAACCACTGAAGTGCTATGGCACCTGAGTGTAATTATAGATCTGGTACTGAATAAGTGTCATAAACACAATTACTTATTTCTGTCCACAAAATTTATTTTTAATCATTCCCTAACCTGGAAAACTAAGGAATAAAGCCTCTGGCCCTTTGCACAGATGGATGACCTGTTAAGGTTAATGGCTCTCAGCTGTGGCTAAAGGCACACACTCCTCCAGGCCTCCGTCACTCTGCAGGAGCCACTCTGGGTCTTAATCATCTCAGCTTAATTGCATCATTATCTCCTCACATCCAAAATGCTTACAGACCTTCATTTGTCAGTTATGCCCCGGAACTGATCCCTAACTGCGGCAGCGTGCGGCGGATGGAGAAGCAACTCTGGTCCCTGCACAATGTGTTCCGCCCCGGGCCAATTACTTGGGCAAGGGACAGAAGAGAGGAGGGTGGCAGGAGGGGCCCTGCCCTTGTACACTTAGAGGACACAACCAACCCACTGCTGGTGCCTATTCTTAGCTGGAGAACGAGCAGGAAGGCCTAAGATTAAAGCCTGAACAAAAATGAGGAGTGCTGAAAGCTGGGTGTGGATGGGAAAGCAAGATACACTTTGAGGTGTTCCCATTTCTTGGACAAGTGTCCCCCTCCTCTGTCACCACCATGTGGTAGAAGAGAGGCGCTCAGTGCTCAGGTGTGTTTGGCATACATCATTCCCTGAGCGCCACCTCTCCATCAGCTGCAAGGTTTCCGGTCCCTCTGCAAGGGGAACGCTCTGATCAATCTCCTGGGTCCATCTTGGGGTGACTCCCCTTGAGTTACACAATTACCAGAGATCTATGACTTCCCACCAACCTGGTTCAGTTTCTACAAGGTTTGCAGGCTACTTCCAGAATTTGGTGAAGGAGGAAAAGAATATTAGTTTCTGTTTGCTGAAGCAGGAATTAGCCATTTTGCTATTTTTAATATTTTACTATAAGGATTTTTAATACAGGAAGCTTGCAAAATAAAAGAAAAATTACCAATAAAATTCCCATCATCTTATTAGTCTTCCTTTCATCTTTATTTCCATAAGCATGCTTTTTTAGTTATAAACATAAAATTTCCTCTTTTTTCATTTAACATTTGATATTCTAAGACCCCTTTCATGTTGTTGTAGGTCTTCATAACCATAATCATAAATGGTCTCATGTGTTCAACCAACTTCTCACTCCATGACCATATCAGGTGATGGACATCTTGTTACTTTCAAGTTTTTGTTATTATAAATGACAACTCTAACAGAATACCCTTATTCAAATGGGTTTTCCATATTTTGGATATTAGTGAGTTAAAGGTTATGAATATTTTACTGGTTTGTGATAAATATTGTCAAATTGCTTCCCGGGTGGGACTAGCCAAGGTACAATGCCACCAGCAACATACCAATGTGCCAGATACTGTACAGCCTTGGTGCTGTTTATTGCATTAAAAATGTCCGTTTTTAATTGAGGAGGTAAAGCATCATATACTATGTATAAATTTAAGTTACACATGAAGCTAAATGTTTTCCCAGACATGTGTTTACTGGCTCTCCCCTTCAGTGAACGGTTTATGTTCTTGGCTCTCTTGCTATTGGAGACACTGTTTCCCCTTGTAGTTCATGGACTCTGTATAATAAAACCATTAACTCTGGTGGCCTGCAGAATTAGCCATGTAATTTCCACCTTCTTGACCCCCAGACCCTGTTCCCCAATCTGCTGGTTTCAGTGGCATGCCAGGGCTGGACAGTGGGAGCAGCTGGCGTGGGTGTCAGCAACCACGGGGTGCACTGTCTGCAATGAATTTAAAAGCAATAATAAAATCGACCAAGTCGGTCTGCTTTTATTACTACCACATGTGAGCAATTTTAAACAACGCCAGTGGTAAAATACTTCTCTCTGCTGTCCCACCCTTTTGGAGGGGCACTGATTGTCCTTTTGCAAAACCAATCATTTCAACAGTGCAAACTGCTCAAGACCGAAGGGCTCCCTCCCCAAGGGCAGAAGAGGCCATCCCACAGCTGCAGCACCTTCCGAACACAGGAACTCTGTTAGGACTCTGCTTTTCACCCTGCAAGTTCAGCTGCAACAAAGAACTGTTCTCAAAGTTTCAGAGCTTTCTAATGGAACTGTGGATGTAAATCCCCTGGGGACCTTGTAAAAATGCAGATTGTGACTCAGAAGGTCTGGGCTGGGCCCCAGGTTCCGATTAATGATAACATTGGGGCCACAATGAACAGACCTAAAGGATGCTAAAGAGAGGCCACAGGCCCTGCCTCCCAAACTGAGGCTTTACAGTCACACAGCACTCGCCGTCTCAAGACTACAACAGTGCCCCCCACCCCTTCATGACCACTCAGCCCAGAGATCCCCTCTTCCTGGATCAGAACATGCTATGGTTCACATGCAGTTCCCTTGGTGAGTACAGTCACACTGAGGAACTGCCATTGCGGCTGCTGATGTCTTCTGCCTGAACTTTCAAAGAGGAACTGTCCCCTGTGGCTACTTCCAGCTTGGGTGCTGAGCCAAGCCCCAGAACCCTGTCCTTAGCCTCTCTCCCCCTTGTGGAAAGTAGGCTGGTGTCTAGCTGATCAAGGTGACAGTAGGGAGAGCATGTAATGAAATGGGGCTATGGCTGTCACAGAGAATCCATCCTCCCACCGCAGCCTGTCTATGTAGAGGGCCCCATGCTCTGACATGTGCAATGGGCACACCCGTCACCTCCACCCTGTGGACCTTCCAGGTTCAGGCCTGGCAGTTCTCTAAGGCTGCCGAGGAATCATGCTGCATCCCAGACCTGATCTCTCTGCAGGACTCAAGACTCAGGCACCCTGTGGTGGGGAGGGGACAGCAAGCCTGACAGAGCACTCAAATGCTAAGCTCCCGGCAGAAACCGAAGGGAAGGAGAGCTACCTGGAGTTTTTATCTGTTTTCTAAGACCACTCCTGGAATGAAAACCGGGGATCCAAATGCAAATTCTGTGCAACTACACCCTTAACTACCCTCTCCTCTGGAATGGGAGAGGTCTGACTGCTGCAGCCCCCAGAACCGGGAACTGCCTGCTCTCTCACTCCTGTGCCTCTGGTGTAGCTCAGGGGGCAGCAAGCTACTGCCTGTGGACCAATTCGTACCACCTCCTACTTTTTGAATAAAGTTTTATTGCAACACAGCCAGTTCATCCTTTTACACGTCATCAGAGCTCAGCAGCTGCAGTGGAGACCTTGTGAGCCATGAAGCCTAAAATTCTTCCTCTGCCTGGCAAGGTGCTGGCAGAGCCTCAACTTATCCCATTCTTCTATGGCCACCTGGACTCTACTACCTCAATTCTAGCAGCAGTCCCCAGGCACCCATGGCCTCATTCCCTGCAGGCCCTGCCCTTGGGCATGTGGTGCTGGGCATATTACTCTCCAGTTCCCTTTTATTCATTACAAAACCAGGAATCGTAATACCATGTCCCAGACTTGTCAACAAGTCAGTGGGCTACTTAATGCCAAATTCAAAACAGGCACATATATACACAACTTCTCTTCTGATGCATACTAGGATACCAGGTACTTTCAAAAGTAAATATTACTCTTTACAGAACAGGGGAGAAAATGCGATTCTTTCTGGGGCTCCACACACAGGAGGTAAACTAAATGTTACTGAGGGGCTGCCCAGAGCCAGGGCAACCTGAGAAGTGGGCACTCACTGGAGGAAGACTTGATCTAGGTAAGCAAGGCTCTCTGGTTTGCCCCAGCAGGTATGAAACAGACATTTAAGCAAAAAAGAAAAAAAAGAAAAGAAAGAAAGTAAGAAGGGAATGAATGAATGCAAATGTAAAAATGCCAGAAATTAAATAATGCAAAAGGCGAATAGTTCAGTATTAGGATGCAGGTAAAAGAAAACCTGCATAACTAAATGATTCCCAGGGGCACTGGAAGTTGAAAGCTGGGAAAGCACTTTGCGATGAAAGGAGCTACAGCCCCACCCTTCCCCTTTGCCGAAGGAGCGTGGGCCAGTTAGTTAACTATTTTATGTGTATGTATAGATTCCCTACAAGCCAGCAAAATCCACGGACTCCACAAGCCAATGCCTTCCACCTCAAGAGGACTGTGAACTGTGCAGGGAAGTAAAATGACATCAAGAATGGAGCCTATTCTTTGAAGGTAAATGGATGGCAATGGAAGAACTTATGCTGAGTGAAATCCAGACACTCAAGGGTCAAATGTTTTCCCTCACTTGTGGAGGCTCACTAAAAGGAGGCTCCAGTGAAATGCCAGGCTCCTGTACTAGACTCACCAAAGTTGAAGCAACACAAAACATGGTGGTGGGGGGAGTGGGAGGGTGGAAGGGAGGGGAAAGGAAAAGAGGATAGGGAGGGATCTAGAGGTGAATCAACCATGTATTTTTCTCTTCAATTATCTGAGAAGCCTAATAATATTTATACAACCATTTAATTTTGGAAAATGCAAAATCTTATATGTATCTGTTATAGGGAAGAAATATAGAAGAATCAAGTGCTGGGGGTGGGTGATGTGGGGATGATTCTGGATTAGGACCAAGGACCTATCATACTGCTATTACATTATGCATTTATGATTGTACAACAACACAACTCTTCAAAAAGGCAAAAACCAACCAACCAACCCCCTGCCCCAAAACTTACAGCCTATCAGTTAACTAAACACCAGTGTGGAGTGGAAAAGAAATTCTCTTTCACGCTGACATTTGCAGTGAGCAGAGATCCAAAGAAACAACAGGTAAGAAACACTTTCTTTTCAGGTCAGACTTATATCTTTTTCTGTCCTTAACACCCAAGGTGGAGCAGCAAATAAAGATGGCAAACCCAGCACCTTAGTGTAACCCACTGGAATCACTGGGTCATCTGGACTATCATCCCCAGAATAAGGATAAAAAAAAAAAAAAGCTTCATTTCACTATTTGCTTTTACCTGATTACACCACATTTTCATTACACTGGAAACAGGTTCTAGGCTTGGGAGAGGCCTGACTGCTGACTGTGCAGTGACCCAGAGATAAAACCCCTTCCAGCACATTGTTGGCCACCTGGCCTCTGGACACTTCGATGGGGACCACCCTCTGCTAAGCAGCTCAACCAACCCTTCATCTTCAGCAATAGTTACTGGAAGATTCTTCCTCACACACACCCAAAATCTACTCCCACACCCAATCCAAGCCATTGACCATCTGGCCTAGTTATAATTCTCAGCTAAATCCACCTCTAAATTACCACCATTTCAAAAAGCAACTCTACTACATATAGAAACCAGAGGCACTGCAGCCATAGACATGGAACTGAAATCTGGAAAGAAAACAAAAAAAAACCCCACACCAAACAGTCATGGAATATATATACAATCTCAATTTTATCAAAGAGTTAATTTCAGATAATTTTAATTAATACCGTTCAGCAGAAAAATCATTTATTTTATGAAAGCCTACGTTATACAAATGTATGCATTTCAGAATAACTGGCAGAGCTGAAGGCTCTTAAATGTAAGTACTAATAACTTGAACTTGTCGGCACACCTGAACACCGCCACCAATTTTCCTTACGTCATTTTACCAAGACACTCATCACGTATACTGTCATACATTTAACCACTCGGCACATATCTGTGATGTGCTTCCTACATGCCAGGCATTGTGAGAGATGCTCTTCAGAACACAAAGCAGCAGGAAACGGCTCCTGCTCAAAAGAAATGTAAGCTTCTACAGACCTAGGATCTCTTAAGTATTTGGAAGATCCTAACTGAACTGTACCTGATTGATGGTCTTCTCCATCTGAACCAAGCCCAGATTAGGTAGTGTGTTTTTTATAAAGTCCACAATGGTTTCTAAGTTTTCATGCTGCAGAATCAAGGGCTTATGGCTTCCCAACAGACTCAGAGCCACTTTAAATATGACCTCTGTCCCTTGAAGAAAGATCATATCTGGGAAAACAGAAACACAGAAGTAAACCATGCCATTTCTGACAAAATACCATTCTGTTTCCGAACTCACATCATAGAGCAGAAGGATGGGAAACGTAAACCCAAACTGAAAACTGTATTTCCTTTTTAAGAGTCTGCTATTTCAGACAGGGTTGTCAAGACGATACTACAAATAAAAATAATAGACAAACATACTGCTTAGATTTTGTCATAGCTTCATATAAATCTTTTTCCCCACTCTGAAAATGAATTCAATTCAAATATACTTTAAAAGTTAAATTGAGAAAGAGGAACCAGCTTTATTTTTTGCTAGCCATGCTCTGTATTTTAAAGAACTACCCCCTAGTTTTTAATGGCTATAAACCATAAAATGTCTATGCCATTGCAAAAGCACATTTTATAAGTAAGCATCCTCAATTTCAACATAATTATGGAGTAAAACAACATTTTTTTTCTCATGAGGAGTTTAAAGAACTTGGTCAAGGTTACTTTTGGGTTTTGTTATATTTTCTTAGAATAACTGGCAAATAGTAGCAACTCCTATGTTGATATGATACAGTGCAAGGGTAGGCGGGAAAGTGGCCAACCTGACGGCTGAACAGCAACCTAGACATCTCCCTGTTCTCGGGGAAGTAGGGCCACTGGAAGAAGAGAAGCAAATGTCCTGGGGCTAAAACAAAGCCATGGCAACTAGTGATCAGGCAAGTCACCTAATAACTGGATAATAACGTAAGGAAAAAAATGTTTTAAAGACAAGAGCATAAATACAATCAGATGCAAGACTCAATAAGATTCCTTTTTCCTTCGTGCTTTCTGGCTCCAGGATAAGCCTGCCTCTGCTGATAGCACAGGTACCACACTGCTCTCACTAACAGCCCAACTGCTGAAGGTGCAGGCGGCCCCAGGATGTGAAAGAAGGCCGGGTAACTCAGCTACCTACTAAGGGCTGGTTGCTGAAAGTGGGAAAATAATTAAGAGAACTGATGACATCTTTGAAATCTAAGCTTCCTTGGGACTACAACCTATAATGAGGCAATGCCATGGAAGAAGATTCCTGTGAAATGTCTGTTCATAATATATATGGTCTACCCATATAATTTGTCACTACAGGAAATAAAAGTATCTACAATAGTACTATCAGATGCATTTTTAAATAGAAATGTTATTGTTAAAAACAAAATGATAAAGTAAATTTGAAGTTTCAATAGTTGAGATTGTAAGACTTCCTTTTAATATAAGAACATTTTATAGCTGAACAAAATTTCATCTTTCAAAATAAAAACTGACTTTTGAAAGGATCTTGGGGAAAGGAATTCATTACCAGATCAATCATTTCCTATGGCTAGGGATCTTTAGTCTCTGAGGAGTATAAGTATCTGAAAATTAGATGTATCATCCTCACATCTGAGCCAACCAAGATAATTACTGGGAGCTTTCATGAGCATAATCTAATATGCAATTCAGATCAGTGGTCTCGGGGTTAGCAACAGGTCTTCTGAGTTTCAAATCCTTAGGATCTTGGTTTTTCCAACAACTTAGTAGAATGCTTCTTACAATTCTAAACTAAGACTTTTCTCAATTGCAAGAGGAAAATCAAAGGAAATTTGCAGAGGTGTTTGTGTTTGAGTATTTTTATTGGCAAACAAAAACAAAATATGATCCTGGTCATGTGTATTTTATTGGGTCTGTTTGGATTTAATGGAATAAAAAGGAAATATTCTTTCCCACGTTATTCAAGACACTTTACGAAAACTCTTCCCAAGGAGCGTCTTCTAATTTAACGTAAGCATTTGCTGAGCAGCTAATACATGTCAGGCACTGAGGATCTGGCTGTTAAGAAAGCATAAAGAACCAACGTGTGCCAGCTTGGTAGCCCAGGGTGTGGTGAGAATAAAGAGGAAGGGGAAAGACCAAGAAAGGCGACTGCTTGAAGGGTCAGCAGAAACCTGGTACGTAAGACATCAGGCAGGGGTACTCTGAGCAGAAGGAAAAAGAAGCCAGGTCTGAGAGAAGCACCTCATATACAGGAGCTGTGTGGGACGGATTGCAGATGCCAGCAGGAAGCAGGCCAGGTGACCAAGGGCCTTCCGCCCTGCGAGGCACAGGAAGCCTCTGCTCTGAGAGGGCCAGTGCCTACTGGTAAGGAGGTGACGCTCATGAGATCCAGGTTATGGGTCTCATCGTGGCAATGGCTCCCCAGCTTGAGAGAAAGGGTACGTTTTACGGGGGTCACTTGTTCCCACCAGCGGGCTCTCAAGCACTCACTGCCATTGGATGCTTCATTCATCACCACTCCTCCTTGTCTCGGTGCCCACCTCAACCAGGAAGCCTCTGGTCCACTGGGTAGGTCTTAAACAAGGAATTCATTTGGGTACCCGATGAACGAATATGCTGGAAAGGTTGAAGGAAAGACTCCTCCTTGACTAGCATGGGACAACTGGGCTCCCAAATCTGTCTGATGTCATTTGGGGCAGCATCTATATTCTTTACATAATTAGTACTTTTTCCCTGCTCTGGAAATTTTAGAAATTAAATGTAATATTTCAATAGCTATAAAAATGTTACCATAACCCCCATTGCCTCAATCCAACTATTTTAATTTTGTCTGGCTTCCAATCCATATCCATCTGTGTTCTGGAATTAAAAAGAAAAATACTAGTAATTGTCCTTGGAAAAGTACATTCAAGTCCTGCCTGGAAACCACTGTATGGAAAGTGAATTGCTGGAGGCATCAAGCTACGTGGCAGCAGCCCAGGCACAACCCAGAAGCCCACTTCCTTTCTACAGGACTCTCGAACCCTTCCCTTTCTTCTCTGCTTTTTCAAGCCTCCTAGGAACAGGCAGGAAGTGGAGGGAATGTTAAATCCCACTGACTCCACAACTCAGCACATTATTCACCGAGAACAACCATGCCAGTAACTACTTCCCTTAAGATGCTCCTGCAGCCCTGTTCCCACGGACAGGACTCTACTTCCATCCCTGTACCCTGAAAGTGCATGTCCCCTCTGGGAACTCAGGTAGTGTCTCTTCCAGCCACCTATCTTTGTCCAGGGCAATCCCTCTTTCTCTTCAGCTTTCTCCTAGGCGGCTGTAGGAGCAGATGGGAGCCATGAAGGCTGACAACAACGGTACAGATTCATTCATTCATACACTCATTTTTGCATTGAGGAGTGAACCAGGGGAGCTCTATCACAATCTACAACCCCAGGTTTTGTCTATTTTTGTGTTTTGATAGGGTCTAAGCTGTCCAGGCTGGCCTTGAACTTGCTATCCTCCTGCCTTAGCCTCCTGAGCAGATGGGAACACAGGCATGCACCACCATGCCAGCTTACTGTACAGATTTCTAAAAACTCTCTTGTCACCGCATGATGTTGCCTGAACAGCAGACAATTTCCTGGCCATACGAACTAACTTGCTTTCCCAGGTGAAGCCCTGCACTACATCACAGGTGGCTTCTGCAATTTGTACCAAACTCTCAATCTTTATCTCCTTGGCAGCACATCTTACAGGAAAACAGCAGCAGCCCTACACAGCAGCCTCCTCCTCCAGCAGGAGCAAGCAGCTTTATTTTCTAGATTTTTCCTCTCCAGGAAGAAGGTGAACAGAACTAGCATTTCCCACCAAGCCCTGCTAACCCAAACCAGAAACCAACAGGAAGAGGCCTTTAACATCATGTGGCACCAGGCAGGATGACAGCTAGCCAAGTGTGACTGCCACGCATGGCCGAGGCTGCCCTTCAGGTTCCATACACTTAATCTGCTCAATTTGAAATGTACCATAATTCATATGCGAGCTGATGCAAGCGGAGAATCTTTTACTTATGTATAAAATGGTGAATAGTCAACAAAAGTCCATTTATTTTTAGGATTTATCCAGGATTACAAGCTTATAATGAAATGGGTCCCAAGCCAAAAAGGACTGGGGCTTCAGAAGTTAAAACTAAGCTACCTGGAGCTCAACAAACAGGGTTCATGTCATCAACGATGTATTTAGAAATGGTTTTTTAAAACCCATCTTTTTCCATGGAACCAACTAAATTTTTCAAGTCCTAAAGGCTAGGAGGACTATTCAAAATCATCAGTAGTGTCTGCAGAGTGCCGTCACAGGACATCGCAGCCTCGAGATCCCCTGGCCTGCCTGTGTACCCAGAGCCCTCAGGCAGCCAGGTGGGAACCCACTTAATCCAGCAGGGGACAGGGGGACCCAGCAATTAGGCAACACTGGCACCCTTACACTGTACAAGAAACTCCAAAAGCCACCAGTGTCTCCATTGAGAAAAGCATCCTTAGTTATTTATGAGCTTGCTTCTAGGAGGAGCTTCGCACAGTTCTAAATTATTCAGCAACAGAGGGGTTCTCATCTCCAAAATGGAGTTTGCTTCTTTTTTCATGTCCTTTGCCCACTTTTCCAGCCTAAGCAAAGATTTCTCACCCAGAGCCCAGAACTCTCCTCAGGCAGTCAATGACCCACGCAGCCCCTCCAGCTCCAGTTGGAGGTCAGTCCAGCCCCTGGGGGAGAACTTTCTTCACAAACCATGGAATGCAATGCCCTGTTTTCAAACTAACTGACAGCACTCCCTCCAC